>NQLW01000058.1:1944953-1973629 GCA_002312845.1 Kalanchoe fedtschenkoi
CCAGCTGGTGGCAAAGTTTAGTTCTTATGTATCCTGATTTCTAGGAGTGTTGTCTGATTTCTTTTAATTAAGGGATAAAATTCAAAAGAGTCATGTTTTTACCTAATTGCGGTTAGAACTATCACGATTTTCAAAAAAGATGCGATGAAAAAAAAAATTGGATTGATTTTCTAAAATAAAATTTATTATTACATTTCTAAATTAATTTTATTATAAGACGTAGATTTGTGTGCGTAAATTTTTAAACTAATTTTATTATAAGACGTAGATTTGTGTGCACAAATTACGTCGTTTGGTTATCAAAATAAATTATATCTTCATTGGCCGATCGAATGGGTTCCTGACCTCAATATTCCAGAGGTTGAGGTGGTGCGGGAACGATTTTTTTTTTAATCAAGATTAATACTTCTTTCTCAAGCTTTCCTGCAAAAAATAGGTTCAGATGATCAGTCTTCTAGCTCCATGCCATAAAAGCTAAATTTTACTGATTCCATTCCACTCATACCCTCGCATTGGTGCTTTTGAGCCCCGAAGGTGAAAAATTTAAAAGGGGCCCTGAACTACCACCGCTTATCCAATTGCGGTCAGAACTATCATGATTTCCAAAAAGGGTGTGATGAAAAAAAAAATTGGAATTGATTTTCTAAATTAAAATTTATCATTACATTCCAAACATAATAGTAGTATAAGACTTAAATATGTGTGCGAAAATTACGTCATTTGGTTATCAAAAGACGTCGTTTTCTTTATTTGCGCAAAGCGATATAATTTATTTTGATAACCAAACGATGTAATTTTCGCACACAAATCTAAGTTTTATAATTATATTAGGTAAGGAATGTAATGATACATTTTATTTTAGAAAATCAGTCAATTTTTTTTTTCATCGCACCCTTTTTGGAAATCGTGGTAGTTCTGACCGCAATTGGGTAAGCGGTAATAGTTCAGGGCTCCTTTTGGGTTATCCCCCGAATGAATACTATTTTTTGCGCCCTGAAAAGGTTGAATTGTGTTGGATTTGAGATCCTTGTAGTTGAAGATTTCCACTACCAGTGAGCTATCCTCCGACTCCATGGCTGCTCCTGTCCCAAGGAAATGTGAGGTGCAGTCTTAACTCATTGGATCAAATATTGATCTCAATCTAAATATGCTGTTAATTCAGTCAGGGATTCACAACTGTTCAGACTCAAATTAGTGAATTTCCGATCTATTTGGATCTTAGGACCCATTAAGGTCTTCCACTTTGAATCATCTTTTATATTGAATCCATATGAATCTTCTTTTAGACTGAGTACATTTGGATCTTAGTAGTTTAAAATGTAATTCACTCATAACAGTTGGGTGTTCTTTTAGTCTTCACTCATAACAGTTGTACCTATTTTGCCCAACATGCCACCAAGCCCAGCACCGCCCTACTATAAGGAACCTGTAAAACACTCACAATTACGTGCCCCTCCATCTTAAGATCATAGCACACCGATGGGCGATGGGCTCCACTGGTTCATTGTGAACCTTGTGCCTTGTATTCTTCATAAATGGTACATGATGTAGTTAAGGACAAAACTTTGTTATAGAAGTGCAGAAAACATGAGCGGAGCCAACCTGCAAGTAACAGATTGCTGCAACGAAAATAACATAGACAAGATAATGACAATGCAAAACAATTTAACATACAATATATGCACAAGATTGTTGGGAACTTTCTACCACTGGGAAATGACATGACCCTTCGGAGAATGTAAACAAAGAGATAGCCAAATTCTACAATATCAACGACAATTGACGAAAGAAAATATACGAAGCACTGATCAAGGTGGCTGCATATCACAATTGCAAAGTCAACAATTAGTTGTCACTAAAGAATGCAACCTCGTACTGAACCACTTCCAAAATATGTCCCTAAGCTGACTTTACCATGTTCAAACTGTGCACAGGGGCAAGGTCAAAAAAGTGTAAACCAACACATTGTTGCAGCATAAGCTCTAAGCTGATTTTACCATGTTCAAGGTAATACTGATGTAACTTGAACACATTGGGGTAGTGTGCTCGGCAATTACATAAAATCACTGCCATAAGTATCTTGTTCGATAATAACTTGAAAATGTGACATATAGTCCCTTGAAAATCCTGTATAAGTTTACCTTTATGGCCGGCTATATCAAGGACCGCCAAATCTACCATAAGATGCATCCTCACCAAAAATGGGAGAATAACAACATTAAATATCTCATCTTTACCTCCCACTCCAGTAATTTGGATAGTGATCACCCAGACCTCTATCCCGGGTTTCAGCAAATCTCGATTCCCCAACACCATGGTTGCTTCTATTTTCATACCCACCTCCATAAGCCCACGGATCGGCAGGAGGTGGTGGCGGGGGAGGAAAGCTATGAAACGGGCTCCCCGGATGAGGCGAGGAAGGCGAATGCGGTGGATGGGGATACAGCATGTGCGGTGGCAAGGGTGGTGGTGGTGGGTAAAAATGTGGTGGGGGTGGAGCATAATACCCCGAATTCAGCTGCTGGGCTGGCAATGGCATCCCTTCATGCGAAGCATGAATAGCTCCTGAAACCGGTAACCCGTTATGCGCAGTGTGAACCACCTCAGCTGGCCTGGTAAACCCTACCTCCTGCGCCAGACCATAACTACTCCCATCTCCTCCATTGCCCCAATCAATGGCTGGATACTCGATTTTCGAATTCGGATTCTGATTCTGATCATCATGCGTTGGTGTGTATCCGTCAATTCTCACCGCAGGCGGATAGCAGCTGCAGCCACTCATCTCCTTCCCCTTCAAATCCAGCCTGTGACTAAAATGCAACACGCCGTTAGGTTTTCCGTCAATCGTCCTCACCTCATAGCTCGCAAACCTAGCCACGCCGCCCCACTCCTCCACCAAGTCCTTCAACGGCACCCGCACGTCCCCCAGCAGCTTATCGTCGAACAGAATGTTTCCCGGAGTGAAAAACGCGAACGTCAGGAACAGGTGGTCGCAGTCGTCAAGCCTGATTCCGTCCAGATCGAAGCTCATCTCGCGATTCCACTCCAGATTGCCGTCCCTCTCCTCCTCCGTCGTCGTCTTCTGGTGCTGCGACTTCGGGCGCCGCTCCGGATCGTCGCTGGCGAGCGCGACGGTCACGAAGACGTTGAGCCTCTGGAAGAAGTTGAAGTTGGTCGGCTTCAGATCCTTGCAGTTGAGTACCTTCACTTCCAAGCTGCTCGATTTCGACTCCATCGGAACCGATCGCCGTTCCGGCTCAGATTGGCTCTGTCGCAGTTTTTGGACAAGGTGAGAGAAGTTTTTGGAACCGTTAACGTGTGCATTTGTGGTGACATTTTAATTATTTTTATTTTGTTTTTTAAAATTTTTATTATTGTTTTTAAAATTAATAAATCAAATCAAATCGAATCAATATGTTTGAGTTAGAGAGTTAATGATTACGTTATGATTTCAATTTTCGAAATAGATGACAAATGGTTCAGTTTAAATTTTTATTTTTTTCAAATGGAATCAAACTAAATCGAATTACTTCACTATATTATAGATTATTCATAATTTAATTAAATACATTATATAAATTAGTATTTTTATATTACTATTTATTTAAAAAATATCCAATTTAATAAATAAATGAATAAATAAAGTTCAAAACTAACTTGAACTCAATTTGAACTATATGGTTTGAATTTTTTTTTTGAGTCTGCGGTTCGATTTGATTTCAAAATTTTTAAACCGAACACAAACATGTTGATTTGAATTTGATTAAAAACTAAACTGAACCCACACGTGGTTGTGATGAATATTAAGGCTACGTTTGGTTTAAGAGAAAAAGTGGGAAAAGAAAATGCGTGGGAAACTTGGATGGAATATAATGTTTGTTTTAAGAAAAGTTGATGAAAAAAAAAATAGAATAAAAATTCGACTAAATTAAAATTATTTGACTATTTTCCTTTCAATTTTCAATTTTAAACAAATAAGAGAAATATAAATGAAATTTATGTGTATTTTTCATTTCCCGTGATCCACATGATTATGTGGTTATGCAATTGCTTCTAGAAATTTCTCCGGATCAGAGTCAATCGTAAGACTAATAGTCTTCAAATTTCTTTCTTCATGGGGAAGAAAAAGTCTCGAATTGACGACCGAATTTGTGGAAAATGTGCACCAGAGAAGAATGGATGATAACTAAGAAGGTACACAGTACGATCTAACGGTCAAACTTCACCAAATGGTTTTAGGGTTGAATGTGAGTTGTGGTGGTCAGTTGGGTGTTGAGGGTTTATGTCTCTCTTCTAAACGGCGGCCGCCTAGCCACAATCTCTGGGCGTTTTAAAAACGTCTCGCGTAGTGCTTAGTGTCTAATTATTTTATATATTTTATTTTTAAAATAAAATTAAATTTTATAAGTATAATTTTATAATTAATTATTAAATATATTATTAATATATATAACTCCGCCTAATCATCCGATTAATCCTTCCGCCTAATCCCCGCCTAGTCGCTAGGCCCCAAGCCAACCGCCTAGGACCGTCTAGCGCCTTTTAGAACACTGGTTTATGCAGGTAACTTGTGGATAAAGATTGACTTATTTTTTTTTAGTAATAAATATAATAAGCACAAAAAAATACGCACGCATCCAACTACCAGTGTGAAATTTTGAACTCGAGACTTTGCGGATAACGGACGAAATTCTTTATCACTTGGCCACCACGATGTGAGGGTGGATCGGGGGTGTTCCAAATCAGACAAATTTGTCCATTCTTGGAAATTTAATGGGAGTCTTGGACTTATGGATTCAGGCTGAATGGATTTGGACACATTCAATGGTCAAGGTTGAGTTGGAAGGTGTGCTGCTTGAGCTTAAGCATCTTTCCATACAGCCATTAAATTTGGTTGAATTTGAATTTAAGATTTGGTGCTGCTTTTTCAAGTGATTCTTCATTGACGCACGACTTAACATGTTGTATGTGCCTTTCGAAAGAGTGCTTCCATCTGTACTGCACAGGATCTCCTAACAACGTTTGTATGAGTGAAGGTTTGATCGAAACTCTACTTCTTTTCCAAATGAGACAGCTGATTGCCGAGTGAGTAGAGAATGTTGACACTTTATTTGATGTCATGCATTGAACCAAGATACATGGCACGACGGAGGTTCAACTGGCAGAAGTGAAACGAGCGACGTCGTGGACTTCCCCATCAATTCATCGAGTATTGCCTTCCCTTTTATATAAATTGCGCTTGTCGTTGTAATCATCACCGATGAATCACGTACAACATGACTTTGACTTTTGTCTATATGAGGGAGGTATGAGCCACTACAAAAAATACACTTTTTTTGTCATAAATTTGGTCTAAAGTGACCGGAGATGAAAAAAATAATAGTGATTTTTAATAAATTTTCAGACAAAAAAATACTATCAAGAACGACGCCGTCAATAATATTTTTTGAAAATGTTTCGTCCAATTTCTAGCCAGATTGATTACGGAGCTTCTCCGGCCATTTTGTGAACAAACTTCTACACAATAGTTTGCAGCCATATTATGGGCACGTTTTGGCTCAGGATAGTTTTGGCTTTTTCCAACCATAATTCGAAAAATTCAAAAAAACTAGATAGTATAAATTTGGCGAAACCGACTAAAAAGTAATAATAGAACTGCAGCTATAATGTAGATTTGAATGATGTTGGATGTTAGCAAGGGGGTTTTCATGTCTAATTCGAGTGATGTTAGAAGAAACACTGAATCAGAAAATGTAGAGTTCGATTTTAGAGAAAACATAACAGTGAATGATGTTCTCAAGATAGTACCCGAGTTGCGATGTGACTCTAGTTAAAATCTATCTCTAGGTTCTAATTCGAGACACACAACAAAATTGGCCACAAACTCGGATAACTAGCGACTTTCATTTTTATCTTATAAGTTAAACTTCATAATTTATACTCATAGGGTGCGGCGGAGGAGCAGGAGGCTTTGGCAAGAAAAGTGGCGGGTTGAATGATGTTAAATATCCATGATGGCATATAATGGAGACTACAACTTTAGAGAAAAGATTTCGGTGAATAGTGTCTCCAAGTCAATGATCGTTTTTACTTTGCGTCTCGGGTTAAAATCTGGTCAAAGTTAGATATTTGATTATGATGAATTAAGTCTTTTATTCCAAGTCTATGTGTTATTTAATGTGATTATGAGAACAAACCGTCAGAAAGGCCGAGTTTACAAATACACAGAAAAAACAAATCAATATAGAAATAGAAACATATTTGTCATAATCAAAATACTTAAACTATGTGAATAAATTTCAACCCGAGATACATAACAAACTCAACGATAAACTTAGATACCAACTCACCATCATTTTTTTGTATGTTGCTCTCTATATTTTCTACTCCGGCGAACCTTTAACATGTGCGAAACTTAATAAACTATTCTCATATTTTGAAGATGGAGCGGCGAAGAGAAGTGGTGGGGGCCATGGCCTTGCGGGCCTCGGCTCATCAAAAGTCTCGGAGGGCCTTGGCCCCTCGTCACGGCTCTTCAGCGATTTTGGCCCTCGGCCCCTCAACACCTAAATCATAACAACAAATCACGTTACGTAATGAAAAAATTTTTAAATCTAATAAAATTACCTCAGAGGATCTGTATCTGGCGCAGGGAAATGCGGCACTTCTCACTGGCAAGGCAGGATGTGAGGCTCGGGAAGAAGGGTAGGGAGGCGCGAGGGGCGGAGTGAGTGGGAGACGGATGGTGGCATTGGAAAAAAAGAAAGATGGAAAGAAAGGGAAAAAAAAAGTTGGAGAAGAAATTGATCTGCACTCAATTAAGTATTTTTTTCCAAATTTACAGCCATGTTTCGTTCAGTTACTACTTACTAGTCAGCATATTAAGTTGGTCAAAAAATTGATGGAACATGCATACATTAGTAGGCTATGATCAACTCGAAAGACATTTGGTGGCCAGTCTTTAATGTAATCTGTAAGCAAGTATTTTATGGTTTCGAATGACATTTGGCGGTATACATTTTCAGCAAGAATTTCACACTTAGTATGGCAATCCCAACTTGGTGACATTTAATTTCAGACTTGTGCAGTTGGGCATCTCTATGCTCAGCAAGTCACCCGCCACATAAATTAGTAGGCGATGATCAACTCCATCGAAAGACAACTGACCTCCCAAACTAGCTCTCATCTATCTGTAAATGTAAAATAGAAAAAGTCAGCATTCCGCCATTGTAGAAAAAGTCAAGTATGAATGTTAGACTGACTTTCTTGTACGTACATATTTCGGCTAGATCAGATGATATTTGCATCCGTTACCAGCAATATATTTATCACCGATTCGACACCATTTGGTTGTCTTACACAGAAAGGCAAAATGGCCTCTGCTGTTTTCAAGAACTTGGAAGATCATCAGCGTGCTGACGGACCAGCGGCGGTGCTAGCCATCGGAACCGCCAATCCGCCTAACTCGCTCTTGCAGTCAGAAGTTCCTGATATCTATTTCAGTTACACCGACAATGAGGACAAGGTCGAGCTCAAGAAGAAATTCGCCCGTATCTGTAAGTGATCATGTTATAGATATCATAGGATGAATCAAATGAAAATGACATAACCGATGTTACGTGACAGGTGAGAAATCCATGATCCGGAAACGTTACATGTATGCTACTCTAGAGCTGTTGGAGCGATTTCCGAGCATGAAAAATTGGGATGCGCCGTCGCTGGATGCTCGTCAGAGCGTCACCATTCAAGAAGTGCCGAAACTCGGGAGAGAAGCGGCCGAAAAGGCGATCAAGGAATGGGGGCAGCCCAAGTCCAAAATCACTCACCTCATATTCTGCACGTCTGGCTGCGTGGACATGCCCGGCGCGGACTTCAAGCTCGCCAAGCTCCTGGGCCTCTCGCCATCCGTCAAGCGCACCATGATGCACCAGCTGGGGTGTTACGCTGGGGGGGCGTCGCTCAGGCTCGCCAAGGACTTCGCTGAGAACAATTTAGGCGCTCGGGTTCTTGTCGTGTGCTCGGAGATCACTCTCATGGCTTTCCAGGGGCCCTCCGAACCAGCTCCTATCTACTCCCTGCTGAACGGGGCCTTGTTTGGAGACGGTGCTGCGGCCGTTGTGGTTGGAGCTGATCCTGACCCGGTGGTCGAACGGCCGTTGTTCGAGCTCATTTCGGCTACACAGACTATCCTTCCTGACTCGGAACACGCCATCCAAGGACTTGTAAGCGAAAATGGCTTGAGAAGCAAGATCACGGAGGACGTGCCGAGTATAATCATGAATAACATCGAGGGCTTGATAACCCAAGTCTTCGGTTCAGCCATTGATTGGAACTCGATATTCTGGATCGTGCATCCGGGAGGACCGGCCATTTTGAACCTGGTGGAGGCCAAGCTGGGGCTGGGCGAGGAGAAGCTGAGAGCGAGCCGCCACGTGCTGAGCGAGTTCGGAAACATGTCCAGCCCAACCGTTCTTTTCATAATGGATGAGATGAGGAAAAGTTGTCACCGAGCAGAATGCAAGGCCACGACGGGTGAAGGCCTCGAGTGGGGCGTGCTGATCGCGTTCGGCCCAGGCATCACTGCCGAGACTATCGTTCTGCGCAGCGTGCCTGCTCATCCAGTCTGATCCAGTGCCCACAACCGGCTTCATCTCAACCAAGTTATTTGCAGATAAGTTAACGTAGCTGCTAGTTGATATTTTTCACCTAAGAATTATTTCTACATGTATAATATTTCAACACTCCCGCAATTGAAACAAGGGTCTCTTAGGTTGAGATTGTGACTGATTGAACTGAATGGCGTCCTTGACAACGGCTTTGCAAATTACATAATCAAAATCTTTTAAAATTAAATTTAATAAAGATTATGAATAATTTTTTTCAGTTGCCCCACAATCCCTCTACAAAGTGGAAGTCTACCTTGATATATACATTTTGTGCGGGTTTGAAACACAAGGTTGGGTGTGAAGATAAAAAAACTTCATTATTGTCACACTAAGGCTGTGTTTAGTTGAAGGAAAATTTGATGGAAATGAAAGTTTGACTGAAAATTGAAAAGAAATGGAATATATTCTTGAATGATTCCATCTAATTTTCTCTTGTTTAGTTTCATTAGTAAAATGTCAAGGAAAATTGTTAGGAATCCTTTTTATTTTCCATGATCATGAAAAATTTTATGAAAAATATCTGATAAAATATCAACCTTTCATCACCTCATACATTGAATTTGATGAAATACATTAAATTTATTCTAAAAACGGTTATTTATTTAAGATACATTCAATTTGATTGGATTGATTTGTTAGAAATTAGAATTACATTTTTCATCTAATTTCCTTTCCTTCCTATTTTCTATTTAAACCAAATAATGAATTTTACTAATTTTTCATCCAAATTTTCTTTCCACCAAATTTTCCCTAAACCAAACAACCTAAGTCATTCAATAGCGAATGTATCCAAATCACTTCGGCAATAACATTTGATATTGCTTTGCACTCTACCTCCGTGCTCAACCTTGAGCTGTGGGTTGCGAGAAATTATATGCGGATAAAGTTTGTCACATCAATAGAGTCATCACGTAACATTTTGACTACTTATTTAGCGTGTTGAAAAATAAAAAAAATTAATAAAAATTAATAATGAATTATCATGTGTCATTTTGATTTTCTAAAATACAATGCGACGTTTCTTCATTAACGGTGTCCACAATCCACATAAATTTCTCCTTACTTACTAAAGGTTCATGACACAAAATTTGATATGAAAAAAATAGCAAACTCATTTGTTGACAGTCTGATTATTAAGGCAGCCTACCCAATTTATATGGCTGAATGCACGTACAGTTGTTGAAGATCTGTTTCAGTCCTTGAACTAGAGTATTATTCTTAGGCTGTGTTTGATTTGAAGAAAGTTGGAAGAAAGGGAAAGTATAAGGGAAAATGAATTTTTTTTAAAATTCATTTTATTTTTATATTGTTTGGTTGGGAGTGGAAAATTTTATATAAAGTACTAAAATATTTTTTAAATTAAACAAATTTTCCTTCAAAATTTTCATTTAACTTTCCATTTAGTTTTTCATCCCTAATTTTTTCTAAATCAAATAAGGATTCCTTCTTATTTTCTCTCAAATTTTCTTTTCCCTAAACCAAACATAGCCTTAATGAACTTGACTGTACTTTATATATTAGATAAAGGGCAGATATTGGAGTGAAGAGAGGGAGTGTAACGAATGGGATGATGGGTCAGGATTGCGTGGATTTAGGAGTGCAGGATGAAACTCCGCGGTACATTACAAATATAATTATGTAAATCTGTATTTAAGGTTATTGTTATATATAATGTAATTGTAATATTAGGGTGAGACTCTCATCAATAAAAAACAATCGTTCATCACTTCCGAGGACTTAAACACGTTGTAGAATCTTGTTAAACTTTATGTTCTTTACTATTTTTCAACTTATTTCTTTCAGTTGATTTCTTGACATCTTCACACTTGATGACACTGAGCACCCTTTGTATTGCAACCTAATGAACATCGGTTGGGGCCTGGATATATTCACACACTTGATTTACTACAAATGATATGTCAGGTTGAGTGATGATTAAATACTTTCAAGCCTTCAAGTACACTTCTATGCTGAAATTATTCATCTTCATTCAATGTTGTGCCTGGATTTATAGCATTTTCATTATCTGACATCGGTCTAGATATTACTTATTAGGGCATCCAGATTATAATTTCATAGTAAGTTTTGTGTCAGAATTCGGAGCGTTTCGTTTCAATATGGAAACAAATTTACGACCATCTCACACCGAAACATTTCTTCTGCACGAAGCGGTTTGTGAAAAGATCAATTATCATGCTTCAAAGATGCAAACATAGTAATATGTATATATTAAATATTCAAGATAATATTTTACCACCCTTATAAAGCATGGTAATAGGCACTAAACGATATTGTTTTATAATTTTCATTCCCATTTTCATATAATTTTTAATTCTCATTTTCATCTAATTTTCTCTCTCCCGCCACTAATCTTTAATTTTATACAAAATTTGTTTTCTGTACCATTATTTCTACAAAAATTTTAATTGTGTGATTATTACATTATTTGTTAGTTTGTTCGTCTCAGATATATAGAGAAATTTTTTTGAGTGAATACTATGGACACCGTTAATGGAGAAGTGTCCCGTAACATTCTGATAAGTCAAAGTAACACGTGATTGGTTAATAATTTTTTCTTCACCTTCTGACTCATCAAAGTGTCATGACTCCCCATATTAACGGTCTACGGGCCCGAAGAATTTCTGACTATCTAATGTTCTTGCTATTCAGCAGAAAGTTGGCAGTGTTTCATAGAGACCTCACGCCTCTTTAAGTTTTCAAAACTCTTGCAGTTTGGCCGTCTGCCGACTTTCCAACCCGCACCTGCCTAATGAATGAAGAAATCTGATCACACTCCCAGATGAGCACCTCCAAACACATCTACTCTGTCTCTATAAAACCCTCCCTTTCATCACCTCCGAATCTCCATCACACTAAGCCGAAGAGATATGGGGCGAAACACTAGCTCTCCGCTCGCTCTCTTGGTGGCCGTCGTTCTTATATGCGCCATGCCAATCCACGCCGCCGCTTGGTTCGTAAATGGGAACGACCGCATCACAAGTGATGACGAGGCTTTAGCCTCGTGTGGGTCGGATTGTAACAGGACTTTCGTGCGGTGCGCGGCCGGATGCCGCTTGGATGCCCAATGCCTTCAGCAATGCAGAGCCGCTTACGGACCCTGCATAGAGAAATGCCGCTCCGGATAAATAAAACATGTAAAGCTTCATGGAGCCTTATGTCCCAAAATATCGGATTTCCAATGGAGAAAAATAAAATAAAAGTTATGATTTTGGCCATTATGATTTTGATCGAGCAGTCATCGCTGATACCATTTTCAATATGTTGTATATTTTCAAGTTGAGTAACTATTTTTATTGAACTGAGGGACGAAGATATCATATGTGACTTGTGTATCAATCTGTTACCGTTTACAAACTAAAATTCGAGCTTGGGAGGACCGAGCATGAGTCCATTATTGTCCTTGGTTCATAGAGTAGGCGGCATGTATATGATGGATCAGACGAGCTGAGCCGGGACGCTGCGCAGGACGATGGTCTCAGCGGTGATGCCAGGGCCGAACCCGATCAGGACGCCCCACTCGAGTCCTTCACCGGTCGTGGCCTTGGATTCCTGGAGAGACTTCTTCCTCATCTCATCCATTATGAAAAGAATGGTTGGGCTAGACATGTTTCCGAACTCGCTCAGGACGTGGCGGCTCGCTCTCAGCTTCTCCTCGCCCAGCCCCAGCTTGGCCTCCACCAGGTTCAGAATGGCCGGTCCTCCCGGATGCACGATCCAGAATATCGAGTTCCAATCGATTGCTGACCCGAAGACTTGGGTCAGCAAGGCCTCGATGTTATTCATGATTATGTTCGGCACGTCCTCGGTGATCTTGGTCCTCATGCCATTTTCGCAGAGGCGTACTTGGATGGCGTCTTCCGAGTCAGGAAGGATAGTCTGTGTGGCCGAAATGAGCTCGAACAACGGCCGTTCGACCACCGGGTCAGGATCAGCTCCAACAATAGCGGCCGCAGCGCCGTCTCCAAACAGGACCTGGTTCAGCAGGGAGTAGATAGGAGTTGATGCCGAGGGTCCGTGGAAAGCCATGATGGTTATCTCGGAGCAAACGACCAGAACCCGAGCGCCTAAATTGTTCTCAGCGAAGTCCTTGGCCAGCCTGAGCGACGCGCCCCCAGCGTAACACCCCAGCTGGTGCATCATGGTGCGCTTGACGGATGGCGAGAGGCCCAGGAGCTTGGCGAGCTTGAAATCTGCGCCGGGCATGTCCACGCAGCCAGACGTGCAGAATATGAGGTGAGTGATTTTGGACTTGGGCTGCCCCCATTCCTTGATCGCCTTTTCGGCCGCTTCTCTCCCGAGTTTCGGCACTTCTTGAATGGTGACGCTCTGACGAGCATCCAGCGACGGCGCATCCCAATTTTTCAAGCTCGGAAACCGCTCCAACAGCTCTAGAGTAGCATACATGTAACGTTTCCGGATCATGGATTTCTCACCTATCACGTAACAACGGTTATATAATTTTCATTTGATCCACCCTATGACATCTATAACATGATCACTTACAGATACGGGCGAATTTCTTCTTGAGCTCGACCTTGTCCTCGTTGTTGGTGTAACTGAAATAGATATCAGGAACGTCTGCCTGCATGAACAAGTTGGGCGGATTGGCGGTTCCGATGGCCAGCACAGCGGCTGGTCCGCCAGCACGCCGGTGATCTTCGAGGCTCTTGAACACGGCAGAGGCCATGTAGTTTTTTTTTTTTATCACAAGGAATGAATTAAAGGAGGTGAATTTGGCATAGAGCAATGGAGCATTTCAGGCCTATTTATATCATTTCCGGTATGTTGAAAATACGTCTAGTTAAATTCTGAGCTTAGTGACGAGTAGTAGTGATCCACACACACTGAGTCATTAGCGCTTAATTTCTGAATAATGACATTTTTTCTGTTTTACATGTACAAATAGCAGAGTTTGTTCTTAGTCAAATATCCTTCGGATTGATTATCAATGTTATTTATGTGATGGATGACTTGGTAACCATGGCGATGCGGTTGGGAGAAAGCAAACCCAGCACCAGATCGATCCTTCTGAAAATGTGTGAAATTCATCGAGTGTACGCAAGTTGGCACATTGTTTCGAATTGTTAGTGTAAAAATGTCACTGAAAATCTACACTGTCAAATGTCAATGGTATTGGTATTGGTGTAAAAATAGAAGCATTAGCTGATAGATGTCCATTTTTTCTTTTTGAAGACGAGCTCTAGTATGGTGTATATAAAAAAAACGGGTAAATCGATGAATTGAATTAATTTGTTCTGAACCGATAGATTCGGTTCAAACGAGAGTGTTGGTGGTTTGATTACGGTTTCAGTTTGTGAAAGAACGATGATTAATGATTTGGTTTGGTTTTTCTTTATTTTAAATCGAACCATACCAGACTATTTCACGAAATCATATATAAATTTAATTGAATTTATAATATAAATTAGTTCATCTATATTATTATTTATATGAAAAGTCTCATCTTTAGTAAATAAATTAATAAATAAAGTTCATAAAAAATAGATAAAACTGAATCGAATCATATGATTTGATTTTGTTTGATTTTTTGAAGCTAGCGGTTGGTTTGAAGCTTTAGGAGCAAGTACACTTCTCTGTGTGTTTTGTACTTATTTGTTTCAATGAGCATGCAAGATAAGTCACTAAGATCCTCTGCTTACTACAATCTGGTATTATTCTTCAAGTCATTTATATACAACTGAAGTTGAAAATAAAGTCCATGCAATCAAATGTATAGAACTCATTTGGATAAAATTCAGCAAATAAGTAGCTCCATATTTACCTCATCAAATCAATTATTAAGCTCTTGAAGCTGACACTCACAAAAATATAACTCGAAATTAGTGCATGTTACAAAGAATCTCCTTTCCTTTGCCAGAGAAACATAATAACCACCTATGAGGAGTTTCATTTCATTGGATGGTGTTACTGTTCAAAATGGTACAGAGCGGATTTGCTTAAGTCTTTGTTTCATAATTTTGTGAGAATAGCATAAAAGAATATATTTGGAAGTAAAGGAGGGAAAAGATAAAAAAAATCAGTAAAAAACAATCAAATTATTAGAATAAACATAAAAAATGAGAGTATAATTATCTTTTTACACTAAAACCTTCCCTTTCGTCTCTCAAATCAGGTGGAAAGTATACTTTCTCCTTAAAAGGAACTCACGAACAATTTTCGCATTTCTAAAGAGATGATTTAGTAATTAGATATAACTAAATCAGGATTTGCACTAGGAGATTAGGAGTCATAATAAGTTTCTTACCATGCTAGCGAGGATGGGGTACGACGGCTTAGAAGCTAAAATCATTGATGAGGAGAGGGCAAAACTTGTAGCACAGGGCATGTCCATAGAGGAGACGGAGGCTCAACATATAGAGGTATCACGTGATTGCCTTTGGATGGAGGCTCGAATTAGGAAGTCAAACTGGGAGTATACTACTTCCGAAGTAGCAGACGTAGCCCCTAAAATTGTATGAGTCATATTTTTTATATTATTTATAATATTTTATTTACACATCTCCATATATTTTTAACTATTGTTTTTATTTTAGAATGAGCTTTGCAATAGCCAGGATTCATCGAGCTCATCCGTCGCTGGGCCTCCTCGAGATATTTTGACGGAGGCACACCTGTCACCTGAGTATCCTGAGCGGGTCCGATTTGTCTAAGAAATTCATATGGACTAAATTTTTTGGTAAGAAATCGAGAGCGCGAGGGAAGTAATATGCTAATCAGGATCAGTACATGGCGGATGTGGAGAGACAAGCGTCCCAGAGGGTAGCTACTCAGCCGCAATCAAGATTTTTTACTATTGAGGATCAGATGAGGCTGCAGTCTATTGATTACATTCCTGAGATGCATACACATGATACAGAGTTGTCCCAACACATTACTCAGCATTTGGTCGTTATTGATGTTGAGATTCATCATTATTTCGATCCAAGATCTGTCGGCGGTAGTGCACCGATATCTCAGTTTAGGACAAAAGCGTCATATTCTCATTCCTCCACATCTGATGGCAATCCCAATGATCCCTGGAGTGACATTCCTGACGTAAGTTCTATCAATACATAAAGTGATTCATATAAATTTAAAATTAAATTTTATATTGTATATTTATTTAACAGGATGGGGAGAAATGCACATTGTATGTCATGAATAGGGTCCCATCACATGGGATTCGGAAACTTTTTGCTATTGGGAGACTTACGAGGGGAAGGACACATAAATTACAGTATCTCGATGACGGCTTAGTGAAGGTCCTCATTGTTCTGGTGATCGTGAATAAATGTCATCCTTCCAGTTTTCGTTCTAAAGAAAGGTTGGTTAGATCTCGAGTATGGTCAGATGACCAACCAAATCATTTTGTGGCCTAAGTCCCTGATTGACTTTAACTCATAAGTAAGTAATTTTACTTGTCCATTTTGCATTTAAAAATAAATAAGTTTAATATTTTAATTGTTAACTTGTTTATATGTTTTGTTTGTGTTAGTTGTTCGATACATACAGATGAAGTGCTGCAGACGGTCCTCCACGGAAGGAAGACGACATCGAGTTGCGCTTGGGACAGCACACACGACAGTTAATAGAGCTATCTCAATCTTATTTGAGGATGGGCGCCGACATCCTTATGCCAACTTTGTCAGATATACATGGAATGGATGTGCTAGTGATATTTCATAACGATGATGCGATGTAGAATATTGAGTATGAGCCACTGAATCAGATTAACCTGACTATTTACATTAACTATGATAATAATTTAAAAATATTTTTCATTTTTTGTATATATTTCGTACGCTATATAATATACAAGTCAAATACAAATATCTATATCAGAGATTTTCTAAAAGGTATGGGGAAGTCCGCTTCGATTTCTTCGGTCTGACGATGATGAGTGGATTTCGTGAAGATGATAGGGTCGAGAGGGGTACATCTTGAGTCGAATCATGTTGGACGAGAATCCTCAGGCTCACAAGAATCTCTGCTATCATCTTTCATATCACGTTGGAGCTCAATAAGTCATAGGTTTATATGAATATGTTTGAGTCATGTTTGAGTTGAATCATGTTTGCATGATTTAAACATCTTAACTTTTACTGATTATGTTTTTGTCAGTTGGCACTGGACATTTGCTGTGATTTTTTCAGTGCAGAATAGAGTCTATTACCTCGACTTCATGAACCAAACATTTCCAACGCCTTTGGTTACATATGTGAAGTGATAAGCATATTTATTATTTGAATATCATGTAATCTTAAATTATAATCAATATATTCTCACAAATGTGTATCTTTTTTAGTGCACCGAAGAAATGGCATAGCTCATTTGGACTTCGAGATGAATCTATGTTGGAGTATGTTTTGATATGTCACATTATATTTCTTGACTCCTTGAAATATTTTACATTCATTGCAATTATTTTAACATCTTTGTTATACATGTTTAAAGAGTTTGGGACAATCTGAAGATAGAACAGAATGCGGATATTAAGTGTTGCGTAATGTGAACACTATTGTGTCTAGGCGGGCTGAGCGACTTGACCTTACAGTACACGGCTTACAACAGGTATTTTTTTAGTCAATTAACTATAAACAATCATGGTTGTGTTACTATATTTGAAAATGATATTAATTATATAATAATTTATGTAGTTTTTCCCTGCAGATCTTTTCCCATATGTTATTCAGGATATAAATGACATTCAGGAGGAAATAGTTAGATTCGTATGCGAATTCTATCAGCACATTGTAGCATCCGATTTATTTTGACATATTATGTTAAAATCTTTTCCCATATTCATCAATTGTAGTTCTGTATCCATCAGTTTTGCTTCCATATTCATCAGTTCTGCTCATGTTTTCTGCAAATACAGAAATACAAATCATCTGGTGAATATATAAGCACAACTGATGAATATTCACCAGTTGTGCTTATATATTTACCAGTTGTTATTTTCTGCAATTACAGTAGCACAAATCATCTGATGAATATATAAGCACAACTAATGAATATTCACCAGTTGTGCTTATATATTCACCGGTTATTTTGGTTATCTGATGAATATAGAAGCACAACTGATGAATTGTTTTCTGTAAATACACAACTGTTGAGTTTAAATAAGAAGTTCTAAGTAGGAAAGAGAGGTTGTAAGTAGGGGTGTTCACCGGTCCAAAACCGGACCGGACCGGACCGGAACCGGTTTGGACCGGAACCGGAATCGAGAAAATGTGAGGACCAAAGACCAGACCGGAATTAAATCGGTCTGGACCGGAAAATTCCGGGTTTGGACCGGAATCATAAAAAATTAATTAATTTTAATAGAAATATGAATTAAAAATAAATTTATTTATATAATAAATAAGATATATTTAAGTATTTTAATAAAAATAAAATTTTTATTAAAAAAGTACCATTCCGGTCCGGATCGGATTTTTACGGGTTTGGACCGGACCGGAACTAGAATCCCAAAAATGGATGTTCGGTCCATTCCGGTCCGATTCCGGATCATTTTCCGATCCGGACCGAATTTTGAACACCCCTAGCTGTAAAAAAATATAGCGTTCAATCAATTAACAGAATATGAGCCTTTGAGATGTGATTTAGTGTTGATTATTGAGTTTCTGTCCGTCAGTGGATGCTGATCTAGAAAATGGACTCTGATCGTATAGCTGTATCTGGATGCATGCTTGTAGTTTCTGCTAATTGCAGAATTGAAACAGCTGGTGAGCTGGAAATTATGAGCATTTTCATTCTTTGTTTAATTTTACAAAAAGATGCAGGAATTGTCAGAGATTCTGTTAAATTTGGGGTTTGTGTTTGGTCAGGCTTTTGACGATTCCTTTGTTGTGCGTTAGTTGGACAGATGAGTGTGAAGAGGTAGAAACAACTGTTAGATTTTGTTGAGAAAACATTAAAGAGCACACAAGAATTAACGAGGTTCGGCAGTGTGCCTACGTCCTCGGGAGCAAAAGAGTGACGGTGTATATTGAGAGTGTCGTCGGCGTCGTCGTACCCTATTAGGTTACAGTTACATGGTATTTATAATACAAACCTTATTCTTATACCATACCGCGGTCTTTGGCCCCGCAATCCCAAGTTCACTTAATCCTGGCCCACAACTATTAGTCTTGTTATCACCGAGATTCAACTCTATGTTAGTTCCTGACACTTTGACATAAATCATTATCCTTAACTATATCTTATTCTGCCATTGCTGTTTTCAGTGATTTTGCTACGGTCATCACAAAGCACTATTGTCGGAATCTCCTTCTGGCTATCAAATAGAATTTGCTGCATATTCTAAATAGTAACGGTCGCGTATGACTGAACCAGAACAGAAGTTGCTGAAAAAAAGTGTTAATAAGTTAGTGATGGGGATTTAAGTGACAAGGAAGGAACTGAAGTCTCTGCTGCAGCTGGCAAGTCAGGACATGCATCTTCCATGCCGCAAGCTGTACGAAAGGTCAAACAGAAGAGGCAGTTGGGTGCAGTTGACAAACCCCAATTTGAAAGGAAGAAAAGCTGAGGCAGACACTTTTGCTGCTAATGTTGTTTAATCCATCCTTCGTTTACTCGACAGCTTCACAACCTAACCTTGTACGACAAACTCAAAGCACCGGACCATCCTCTTTAGAAGGAGTACCTAACACAAGTGTTGTATGTTAAATTTCGGCCCCTCAATTGGATTGTCGCGGAATGAATGGGTCAACTGGCAAAGAAAGCCTACTACCGATTTTTTTTTTTGGTCAGGAGTGGCACAACTCCTCCATATTGATAGTGGCGCTCAGATCAGTTCGCGCACATTTCAAGCGTATCCAAATATAAATACGGCACCAACAAGATTCGAACTCATGACCTGAAAATTGTTGGCACCTTATTAGTAAGCCTGTTGTGGATTACAAGAGTCATGCTTGCTCAGATCTCTAATCCTTTTTGCTTTGTCCCCGCCATCTTGGAGCTGCATCGATGCACCTCGGCTCAGGGCTGATTGGCATGTTCCTTTCGCTGGTATTATCTAATGACCCTCTTAGTAATTTACAGTAAGCTATACTATTAAATTAGAGTACGGCTCTCAATTGGGTCGGGTAGACCCAGATCCAGACCCGTCCAGATCCATTTTTTTATGGTCTAGATTTACTCATTTGGGTTTATGGACCCGTTATGATCTACTCATTTGGATTCATTTGGATCTTAGATTCATTTGGACCCATTAGATTTTATCCATTTGGATCCTTGTAATGATTCTCTTTCAATTCTCTTTAATAATTAGTTTATTTAGATTTGAAATAAAATAACTTTTTATAAAAAATTAAAAAAATTAAAAATAAATTCTAAAAAAATAAAGAATATTTTTTAAAATATATTTCTAAAAATTTAAAAAAATATTTTTCATAAAGAGGTATTTTTAAAAAAAATTATTTTTTATTTAATTATTTTCAAAAAATAAATTTCATGTTAAAATAAATATATATTTTTCATAATTTATTATTTTCATAAACAGATATTTATTATTTATTTTATTTGATAATTTAATATTAAAAAATTTATTTTGGGTCTAACTGGTCCAAATAATGGATCTGGATTTGGATCCAAAATTTATTAAAATATTGGGTCTGGATCTGGGTCCGAACCCTAATGAAATGGGTCTGGGTCATTCCAAATGGGTCTGTACCGGACCCATTGACACTCCTAAATCAGAGATTAAGGTTGTGTTTGGTTTAGGAAAAATTTGAGGGAAGGAAAAATTTGAGAGAAAATAAAAAGGAATCCTTTGTTTGGTTTAGGAAAAAATGGGGATGGAAAACTAAATGGAAAGTTAGATGGAAAATGAGAAGGAAAATTTGTTCAAATTAAAAAATATTTTAGTACTTTCTAAAAAAAAATTCCACCACAAACCAAGCAAGACAAGAGAAAAATTAGATGAATTTTATGAGGGATTCATTTTCCCTCAAATTTTTATTTACCTCCAACTTTACTCAAACCAAACACCGTCTTAGAGAATTTGTTTATTAGCTCTGACATGTTAAACACTAGTCATTAGAGATTACCAAGTTGTGATAGGCTTTGGAGGTGGAATCACCAAACTCGACCTATTTTGAAAATCTTTTACGGGATGAAATGTTCAAGCATCAATTTTTAAAATCTAATTATTTTAGATTTGAGTTGTTTTTAGAGACATCTAGCTCACCTTTATGAACATCTCATCACATTATTCGATATTTTTTTCATTTTTAGTTGTGTTTTTCTCATGTTTGACGGTTTTTTCCCCGGAATAGATAAGGAGACAAGTTGGGATAGAGCTTGTTTAAAGAAAAAAAAAACATGTATGTTGTCATGTTTGTGCTAATAATTTAGTGAGGAGAAAAGAACAGACTAGTAGTCACCAGACACTATGAACTCGTTTCTTGGCCCCTTGTTGACTGGTTCCCTTGTCCTTTTTCATCCCTATTTTTATTACTGTTCTCCCTTTGAAACTGGAAGCTGCTCATCTTGTGTTCCTATGTGAGATTATGACATCTGGTTTCATCAATCACTCTTGTTTTATTATTATTTTAAGATTTAATAATTTCAAGCTTTGAGTTTAATGGAGCTAAAGTAGTTGGAAGAGAAAAAAAAAATTAACTTAAACGAAAGGATAAGTAATAGATGATTTTTGAATTTGAAGGGAATAATATAAAATTTTCGATTATGTTTCTTAACAGGGGTGAAAAAGGAAAAGATAGTGTAATTTAGATTTTTTTTTCAATTAATTGCTTTTCTTTTGTCAGATATTTTATATGAGAATGTAATTTAACATAGGTAATTGCTTATTTTACATATTCTGTGGATATTTTGCTTTTAATCAGTTTGATAATTTGATTTGGTTAAATTCGGTTTAAAAAATAAAAAATTAAATTATTAATAATCGATTTTTCAAATATTGAAACTGTAACCAAGCTATCAACACTCCAAATCGAATCGAATCTATTGATTCAGTTTGGTTCCAATTTATAAATTTATTGCTTTTTATTTATCTAATCGTGACAACTGGATATGACTCTAATTTAAGTGAGTTTTATATTTCTGTGCCAAGTTTTGTTGACTATATATAATTGATGCTATTTACTGATTTCAAATTGTGCTTCATTTCATTTTCATACAAATAGGGACCATGTCGTGCATATTTGGAACTTGTGAGTGGTCCACCATATGGTACAAATTAGACTAGAAAAATAGGACCTACAACACCAACATCTATACAACTTGGAGATTGAAATTGGTTTCATGCATACTTATCAGAATCGGATTGGAGGCCGAATCGATCAAGGCTTCGGTTTTTGGTTTTCTGGTTGAACCGGTGGTTCAAATCGGTTCAATTATCGATCCATTTAAATATAATTATTACTAAATATCATATTTAGTCTGCTAGTTATCCTAAAAATAATAAGATATTTTGATGGTCTATTAGTTAGAGTTTTCGCATGAAAGCCCAAAGGGTTGAATTTGAATCCCAGCTCAAGCGTTTTAATAAAATAAAATTTTGGCTATTAATGATATGTAATTAAACCTTAATTAAGCCATCAATTACACTAAACTGGACCGATCCGGTTCACCGATTTTGTAAAAAACCGATCAATTTATCCAGTTTTTTCCGGTTCAGTATGCACCCCGGTATAAATTTTAAATCGGACCGATAACAAGTCCGGTTCCCGATCCGGTTCTGATAAGTATGGTTTCATGTCTCTACCAGTCTATCAAATTTCACACAAATTGTCCAATTTTATGCGCTATTTGTAAATTTGTAACACACAATACTATCAAAAAGATGTTGGCTTGGTGACCTTGGGTTGTAATAATTCTCAAAATAACTCTCAAGTTATGGATTCAAATCTTGGTGATACCGTATAAATAAGGGTATATTGGAAGTGTGCGTAAAGCTGAT
Source organism: Kalanchoe fedtschenkoi (assembly GCA_002312845.1). Classification (NCBI taxonomy): domain Eukaryota; kingdom Viridiplantae; phylum Streptophyta; class Magnoliopsida; order Saxifragales; family Crassulaceae; genus Kalanchoe; species Kalanchoe fedtschenkoi. Next base: position 1,967,568 of record NQLW01000058.1, read on the forward strand.
CCGCAACGAGGTATGCGGTCTGTGGTCATCGCAAAAAAAAATCATTTGAAATTTAGAATGTTAGGTTTAGGAAAAATATGAAAAAATATGAAAAATTAAATTCTTAATAAATTTTATCATACTGTTTCCATATTTAATTAGGATGGAAAATTATAAATAAATTATAAGAATATCTTTTAGTTTGACTAAAATTTTATTCTAATTCTTTTCTCAAACTATTAGTTTTTAGTTCACTAAACTTTTCTTTTAGTTCCTATCTCAAGTAAATCAATTTTTATGATAAAAATATAGGATGACACCTCATACACTAGGTAATCCCATCATAATAACATTATTTTGCCATTTTTTCATTCTACCTTTTTTTTTTTTGCTAATTATCTTATAGTTCTACTATTTTTTTTAATCAGAAAAGATTGGATCTTGTCTATATCACTAAAGAAGGGTTCATAGAGCTGCAAAGAGATACTCACAAATGTGAGATAGAAGTCTCCAAGGAGATCAAACTCAAGATACTTAATTTTAAAATTAAATATTTGACCATCTCATCTAATACTCTTTTGACTTAGGTTGTACTGTTTTAAGTGTTAAATTTATATGATTTTAAATTTTAGTCATATTTTCAAAGATTTATAATTTTAGAGTTTTTTTTAGGTTTCCGTACATCTAAATTTAGAACTTTTAAATTTTAGTGTTGTTCTATTTTATAGGATTTTAAGATTTGAGGGTGTATGTGGTTTTAACATCTTGAAGCACCACAAAGAATTTTTTTAATGAAATAATATTATTATTTCTGATTCTTACCTAAAATGTATATAAAGTGTTATTCATATCTAACCACCATTCTTATTTCATTTTTCTTTCACTTGCATTTCCATACATATCGACATGACATTTGTGAGTCCAACAATTTTTTTGACACTCAAAATTTTCAAATTTCAAAAGTTGGTGGTGGAGGGCGAAAGCGGCATCCATTTTTTTAATCATATTATTCCAACAAAAGGCTGAATAAACAAACCACAAAAAGTACCTTAAAATTCAAAAATCGACATCAAACGTTTGTGCATGTGAAGGACAGGACACAGGAGAAGGAAATAGTAGAGAGAAGACGAAGAAGAAGAAGCTGTATCGTCTCGTTCCTCACGCCGGCTTCTCTGTCTTCTTCCTCGCCGCTTGCCCAAACCCTAATTCACGGACTCCGATTCGAAAGCTCCCTCCTTGACCGGTGTTGACGGTTGCTCTGACTCTGACTTGACTCGTCGACCGCTTCGCATTTATGGTTCGAATCCGTGCTCTGATTGTGGCGTGATTGCTCGCTCGCCGGGGGTTGAATTCGTTCCGCCATTTGCGCAGGTGTTGAAGCGCGGATGCTGGGCTTGTCGAATTGAGCGTCTGAGGGTGTCCGGGGTGGGAAAAGGCCGAAGCTTTTCGTTGATTTGGTTCCGAGGGATGAATGCGGCGATGTGGGTCGCTGTGATGTGTGCGTGGCTGGCGCTGGGAGCGGCGGTGGCGCGGGGTTCGGCGAATCGGGACGCGATGGCGCTGCGGAGTTTCAAATCCGCGGTGGGGTCGGATCCCGCGGGGGTCCTGTCGAGCTGGGATTCAAACGGTCATCACTGTCAGTGGTTCGGAGTGAAGTGCGACGGAGGTTTGGGGAGAGTGATAGGTCTGAATCTGACTGGAAATGGCGGTCTGAGGAGGAAGGATGAGGGTTTGCTTGCCGGAGCCCTAACGGATTCGGTTGGGAATCTGACGGAGCTCCGGGCGCTTTCGCTGCCGTATAACGCCTTTTCCGGTGAGATCCCGGCAACTGTTGGGCATTTGAGAAAACTCGAGATTTTAGAGTTGCAAGGGAACTTCTTCTCAGGTCACTTACCAGGCCAGCTAAGCCATCTTCCATCTCTCACGTTGCTCAATTTGTCTGGTAATGCGTTTTCTGGTTCGATTCCGCCAAGGCTGATTGGGTCTGGTAGGCTTGCGAGCATCGATTTGTCCGACAATGGCTTGTCTGGTAAGATTAGGATTGCTGGTGGGTGTCAGTTTCTGTCTCATTTGAAGCTCTCAGGAAACAGCCTGGTGGGTAACATTCCGGCTGAGATTGGCAGTTGTACGAAGTTGAGAGTTTTGCTGCTTGACGGAAATGTTCTTGAAGGCGAGATCCCGGACACAATTGGGCGAATCTCGGAGCTTATGGCGCTAGATGTTTCGAGGAACTGCCTTGTTGGTAGGATACCCAAAGAGCTAGCACAGTGTAGGAAGCTTGCGGTCATTGTGTTGACCAATCCGGAGGGTAGTGACTCAGGCGGTGATAGAATAGCAGATAGTTCAAAAGGTGAGTTCAATGCGTTTAAAGGGGGCATTCCACCGGAGGTATTGTTGCTACCCAATCTTGAGATGTTTTGGGCTCCCAGAGCGAATCTTGGCGGTCGGCTGACAGTGAATTGGAGCTCATCTTGTCCGCTTAGAGTGCTCAATTTAGGACAGAACTATATAGATGGTGTAGTACCCGAAAGCTTGGGGTCATGTAGAAATCTGACATTTCTAGATTTGAGTTCGAATGGTCTGGCTGGGAATCTTCCATCTCAGTTGAATGTTCCGTGTATGGTGTACTTCAATGTCAGTTTGAACTTTTTGTCTGGCAGCCTTCCGAGTTTTAACAGGGGGAGTTGTGCAGATAGTAGGATGCTCCCTTCACAAGATACTAAGTTGCTTTATGAGGAAGATATTCGGAATGCATACTATAACGTCAGTGATTGGCGTAACCAAGTGAGCAGCTCATCCGGATCGATGCTGCCGGACAGTTTTGCTATAAACCATGACTTTAGTTGGAATAACTTCACAGGCTCAGTCCCCAGATTCTTGATAAGTAGCGAGTTATTAGGAACTAATACTAAATCTTACAGGTTGATGCTCAACAATAATGATTTTAACGGGTCTTTACCCAGAGAGCTAGTTTTGAACTGCAGTGGTCTGTCGAGATTTTCAGTGAACCTCAATGCCAATCAGCTTTCGGGTAGTTTTGATAAGGGATCTTTTCTTGGATGTTCGAAGCTAACTGAACTTAAAGCAGCATTCAACTACATAGATGGCTCCATTGATTCTGTTACCGCAAACTTTGTCATGCTTGAAGGCCTTGACTTGAGAGGAAACAGATTGTCCGGTTACCTGCCTGATCAGCTAGGAACCTTGATATACCTGAACCGGCTTCTTCTAGGGGGGAACAACTTCACCGGGCCCATTCCGACTCAGTTAGGTCAATTGACTTCTCTGAAGATACTGGATTTGTCAGAGAATGGTCTGCTAGCAAGTATTCCTGAAAGTCTGGCAAAAGCCACAAAGCTTGAATCCATAATGCTCAATCACAATAGGCTCTCTGGCAACATACCTTCATCACTTGCGACTCTGGCTAGCCTCTCTGTGCTCGACGTTTCGTTTAATAATCTTTCTGGTCATATACCGCATTTTCAACAGATCAACTGCAGTTACTTCCGAGGTAATGAATTATTGCATTCGTGCCCTGATATTTCAGAATCCCCCACTTGGCTTCCTGTGCCACTTGAAATTCCTAGCAAGAGAGGGCCAAATAAATGGAAGCTTTACGTCATAGCGACAGTGATACCTGTTTTTTTCGCATTGCTCGCAGTCTCTTTGATATTTGCTCTTATTTATCATAAGAGAAAGTCGAGCAAAGTTGTCAGTATAAAAAGAAAAGTGGTTGTGACTTTTGCGGACGCTCCAGAGGTTGATTATGAAGATGTGACAAGAGCAACTGGAAATTTCAGTGTGCGGAACTTAATTGGAACAGGGGGATTTGGGTCAACATACAGGGCAGAACTATCCACAGGTGATGTAGTGGCTGTCAAGAGATTGTCTATCGGAAGATTTCAGGGATGTAAACAGTTCGATGCAGAGATAAGGACACTGGGCCAGATAAGGCATAGGAATCTTGTGACACTGATTGGATATTATGCTGGCGATGCAGAGATGTTCCTTATTTATAACTATCTTCCAGGAGGTAATCTTGAAACCTTCATTCATGATCGATCAAGCAGTCATGTGCAGTGGCCAGTGATCCTCAAGATATCGATTGACATAGCACAAGCTCTCACGTTCCTTCACTATTCTTGCGCTCCACGTATAGTTCATCGGGACATCAAGCCTAGCAACATACTGCTCGATGAAGAGTTTAATGCTTACCTGTCAGACTTTGGGCTGGCGAAGATTCTTGAAGTTTCTGAAACTCATGCCACAACGGACGTGGAGGGAACATTCGGTTATGTGGCCCCAGAGTATGCAAATACGCGCAGGGTTTCTGACAAAGCTGATGTGTACAGCTTTGGTATCGTCATGTTAGAACTGCTGTCTGGAAAAAAGTCCCTTGATCCATCATTTTCGGAGTATGGGAATGGTTTTAATATCGTTGGATGGGCCAAGTTGCTTCTCCGAGAGAAACGCGAGTCTGACTTCTTTGCTCAAGAGCTGTGGGAACTAGGCCCGAAGGAGAAGTTGTTGGTGATGCTGAAGCTGGCAGCACGATGCACGGTGGATTCACTGGCTGTTCGGCCAACCATGAAGCTGGTGCTTGAAAAGCTAAGACAGGTACAACCCAGTTCAAGTTGATACTCTTCCTAGGTTACTCACTGGAGTAGAACATGAGGAGCATCAATGCGAATGCCACATGGAAGAGGTATGGCTATTACTGCATTTGACTTGCATGTACCTTTTTCATTCCTTGGCTTCATCTTGGGCGGTGGCATGAGAACCATTTGCTTGGTTTTTTGTCCAGTTGTCAGTGCAAGAGCACCTCTGTGATTTAACTTATGATCCTGGTGTTGGGAACAAAGGGTCTTGTTCAAGCAACTGCTCGAAGCTGCCTGGTCGCAACTGAGGTGTGCTGACCTTGTATTCCTCTGTCTGTCTAATGTCTCGTCCCATTTTCTGATAGCTATAAGTTCTGATGCGGTTTTGTAATGTTTGGTTTACAGATTTGTGAGTATTTGTCTGACAAGGTTATCAAAGGCTTCACCCTAAGGATGCATGTGCATATTTCGTATATTGATGGCCATTTAACATGACAACATGTTCTCTAATTCTTGGGATGATGCTGAAGCATCTTTGCAGCAGACTGTTACTGGGATGTCATCCTTCTGATCATTGCTCCATTATTATAAATCTGTCAACAAAGGAAACTCTGTATGATTTATGAAACAAAACACTAGTCAAATTTGTGACTGCAGAATTTTAATTGCAAGGAATCTTTCTACTACAGAATATTAGAGAATGTGAAAAGTAGTCTACCAGATCAGATGAGCATTATGGGCAAGAGGCTCACTTGAGTCCAGCATCAGCATGTTGCTGCAAATGGTTAGACAAATAGCAGGTGCATCTTCACCAAGGCATCACGTGTTGATGGCACCTTGTTTTGCCTTCAATACAAGCTCCTCAGTGGTACCCCCTATCAACTCATTTGCTCTTTTGAGACCCACAAATGCGTATCTTCCAATCGTATCCTGGTAAGCAAAAATTCTCATTCATAATGGCTATGCAAGGACCCAGACGCCCAGCAATATATAAATTGTTCAGCCCCACACTAAAATTCAGGGGAAGCAGTATTCTTGGATCTCCTATCCCACTCACACAGTGCAAGTTTCAATTTTTGAATGAGTGTTTCTTACCCTTGTCACTATTCCTAACTTCTCTAACTTGCCGACTGCATCCTCCACATCAAAATTACAGCATTCTCCAAACTCTTCATTTATGAGTTGCTCACACTTCAAGTCAAGATCCTGCATCCAAGTTGTAAAATCAGGCTTCCAATAATTTTAGCGTAATTCCTCCAGTATCAAGGGAGCCGGGAAAGCAATATAAGATATAGAATGAAGGTACCTTTATGGCAGATTTGCCTTGTTCCATTAACACAAAGAAACAGATTATCACTTCCTTCACCTGCATAATGCATTCATGAAAATATTTAGACCCTGCAATTTTGTGTTATTTAATGTCACTAGTTGGCGTAAAAACTCATTCATCATTACGATTATGCAGTGGGCAACTAGTGATGAATG
>NQLW01000058.1:1976875-1997517 GCA_002312845.1 Kalanchoe fedtschenkoi
TTAAGTCCTCAAACTGAAGAAGATACCAAGCTCGAATTGTGTACTCCACCCTCTTGCAGAACTTGATGAATTCCGCTCGGTCAGCACTTTGCTCTGATCAATTAAGTCAGCCAACAATGTAAGACTATAAGATTTGTAACTGTAGCAACAGTATGATCAACTAAATTGTGTCATATAAAATCACTGAAAACTTCAAGATCATCCCCCCAAGCTTTCGGAATTCTCAAACACGTGTCAGATGCTGGAAAAATGATAACTCACTAGTAATACCAGCAAAATTTCCATAATCTACTACTGAAAAAAAAAATAGAGAAGGCAGCAATGCCAAAGCGTGAATGTGAATGAAGTTACCAATTAGGTTTGCCAGAGCGGCGATGAGCTTCGGTTTAAGAATCTGAATCGCGGCTTCCTTCTCCAATCGGATGAAGTCTTTATTCCTCTTCTCCATCCTCACTCCCAAAAATCGAAAAATCAAAATCAGTATGACAATCTCGGCCTACAAATCTGACCTAAAAACCCTGCAGAGAGATCAAAGATTGGAAACTTTCGTAAGTATAATTTTCACTTCTATGTAATGGCAGACGATCGAAGTATGTGAAGAACATGAAGAGCGTTACTTGAAGCAAAATTCTCTTTAACGGACTCCGGCGACGATCTCGATCGTTTCTGAACGTGGAAGATTTCCCGCGAAAATCTGGTAGATGAGAAAAATGCGCAATAGCAATTTGTTTGTTCACAGTGTGCAATACCGATGAAGTGAAAAGTTCAAAAATTTTCATTAAGATCCCTCAAGTCTATAAATTGCGTAATGCACCAATTTGATGACAACCCTCCAATGGAGTGGTCTCCTAGTTATCAGAATTGGATCGGAGATTAAATCGGTTAGGATTTTATTTTCTGATTTTTTGATTGAACCGGTGGGCCGGATTGGTTCAATTCAGTGCAATTTTTGTAACTTATGGTTAATAATTATGATACTGAATTTAATAACAAGCAAATAAAGTGATCTAGAGATAATGTTTTTGCCTAATACTCAACTCATCTTGAGTTCAAATCCTTGTGGTGACATATTGTTCATTAATTTATCATATTTACTTATTAATTAGTTAATAAGCTTTTAAAAATCAAATAATTATATTGTTATTGTCATGAACCGGTTTTAAGAAAATAGGCCGGTTCGAGCGGTTTTTCTTGGAACCGGCCGGTTTGGTCCGGTTGAACCTGGTTTAGTGTCCAGGACAGTAAATAAATGCAAATCGGACCGGAACCAGGTCCGGTTTCCGGTCCAACCGATTGAACCGATCAATCCGGTTCGGTTTTAATAACAATGGTCTCCATGACTAGAACCCTAGCAGTACAAAATAAATATAATAAATATCTTTTTTATTTAATCTCCCATGATAGGCTAGCCAGGAAATAAATTTATTACCAGTTTGCAATAGTTATTAAAATCAAAGCGGAGATTAAATTTACTATGGCTCTGGTTCACCGGTTTGACTCTAAATCTAATTGAAGGTCAAATTATAATATAATCTATATTGATTGTAATGTAACAAGACAACTAAGGTAGTCAAGTGGCGGAGGCTCAACCCGGAGATATAGCGTGCATGAGTGTATATTATGATTTATTACTTAATAATTTTATATTTAATGGATTTTAATTAATTTGATATGAAATTAATTATAAATTGGTTCACAATAAAACGGTTTGGTTTGGATGGTGTAGTATCAGACCGGCCAATTTAGCACAGTTATACCTGGTCTAACTTGCAATCCGATAATGACTTTGGTCCGGCTTTCGGTCCAACCTATCCGTCCGGTTCTATTTTAATAAAAAAAAAATTTGAAGAGACAAATTTATCAAAAACAAGTAAACCAACATATTGGTTAATTGTCACATTGAATGTTCATCAACGGGAGAAAATATTTCATCTTACTATTTCACTACTATTTCATAAATTCTCGTATGCTCTAAGAAATTTTTGACTGTTGATTGTGCACTCATTAATAAGGTGTTATCATGTTGCATTTTGACCAGTCACATGACATGTTGAAAAATAAAAAAAAAACTATCCTATTATCTTGTCAAAATTTCAATAATTAACCTATTAACTCGTATATATCTTAATAATATACAATTGAACCGGCAATCAAATCAATTTGAACTGCCGATTCGTTCAAAAAATAAAAAATGGAAGCCTTGAGCAGTTGGATCCCCGATCACTGTGGAACGGGCACAGTGCACAGTATGAATTTGTATGGAGAAAGAATAACTTATTTACACACGGTCACACGGAATTATAAAATATATAATACAAATAAAAGGGACCAAAACACAATAAAAAACCATGTTTGGTCTATCGAGCAGCATGCACATGAGCATGAGATGAAGGTCAGATGGAAGCTTTGGCAGAAGCCAACTGTTTCTCCTTCTTCTTCCAGCTCAAGTCCCCGAACAGCCTCTCAGTGTCCTCCAAGTTCCTCCCCCTCGTCTCCGGCAGCAAGAAGAACACAAACAGCCAGGCCACCACGGAGATCCCCGCAAACAGGTAGAACGCTCCGCCGATCGTCAGCGCCTTGGACAGCGACAGGAACGTCATGGACACGGTTCCGCTGAACAGCCTGTTCACTGCCACGCCGATGCCTGTCCCTTGGGCGCGCAGCCGGAGCGGGAGGATCTCCGAGCAGTAGACCCACAGGATGGGGCCCATCCCGACCGAGAAGGACGCCACGTAGGCCAGGACGGCGACGACGGAGAGCCCGATGGCCCAGGTCGCTGTGTCTCCCACCTGGTCAACCACGGTCAACCCGGTCCCGAGGCAGAACAGGGACAGAAACATGGCGAAGATGGTGGAGAGGAGCAGCGGGCGTCTGCCAATGCGGTCCAGGGTGAATGTGGCAACCAGAATGAACAGCGTCTTCATGATGCCGACTCCGACGGTGCAGAGCAGCTGCTTGCCGCTGCTGGTGATCCCAGCCTTGGCGAAGATCCTGGGGCTGTACAGGACCACAGCGTCGATCCCGATGCTCTGCTGGAAGAAGTTGATGCCTATCACGGCGATCACAATGTGGCGCACTGAAGGCGTCGGCTTGAATAAAAGCTCCTTGAAAACGCCGGATCCGTTGCTCTGGTGCTTCGGGACTGAAACCACGTCGTCGTCGCAGTCCTCGGGGATTCCCACGGCGGATTTGATGTCTGCCAGCCTCGACGCGGCCTCCTCTTCCGACTCCGAAGTTTTGCCCAGCACCTTCTTCGCGTCTTTAATCCGGCCTTGTAAAACCAGCCACCTCGGGGATTCGGGCATGGCCAGGACTCCGAAGATGATGAAGAGCGATGGAATGACGCCGATTCCAAGCATAATGCGCCAGCCGAGATCAAGAGGGAGTCCTGAAAACGCCAAGTTGGAGACGTAGCCGAGCAAAATGCCGACGTTGATGAAGACTTCGGACAGCGAGGTGAGGAGCCCTCTGGAGGAGGATGGGGCGAGCTCGGCAGTGTAGCAGGGTGCGATCATCAGGCCAAACCCAACGCCTATCCCAGCAATGAACCGACCCATCATCAGGAGTGTGTAGCTCGCAGCAAAGCCCATGAAGAGGGAGCCGGCTAAGAAAAAGACTCCGGCTACCACAATGGTGTAGCGGCGGCCAATGACGTCAGAGGTTCTGCCAGCAGCAAACGAGCCAACCAGGGAGTAGACGCTGAGGATTCCAGCCAGGATCTCTATTTCTACGTCGGTCAGCTTCAGGTCCTCCTGGATGAAGATGATAGCTCCGCTCATAACTCCAATATCTGAAAGATTAAAACACACACATAAATCATTATAGCAGAATTATTAGGAAATGAAATTTTCTGAATATTTTCTATTTGATAGCCAGAAAAATTTCTGACAGACATTATGCACAAATACATATTCTCCATCCAGCTATTATCCTGACAATATCAAAATGAATGTTTTATCAGAAAGCTGACCGTAGCCGAGGAGGACGGAGGTCATAGAAGCGAGCAGGGCGCAACAGAGGGCATATTTGTTCATGGGGGGCTTCTGGGCGAGGCCGAGATCCTGAGAGGCTGCTAGACTCCGGTCAGTCTCCATCGTCATAATGTGGTGGAAAGAAAATACTAAATTTGTTGAATCACATACACAAAAACTTGCTGTTCGATGAAGAACGGATGAAGGTTTTGTGTATATGAAAATGAAGATGAGATGAGTTTTCTGGATGTGAAAATGGTTTATATATATAGAGAGGGGGGGTGAGGAAGAGGTGGGGATTTGCTGGATGTCGATGCTAATTAAGGATAATATGAGAAAACGATGCAGATCATGATAAGCCAAGGGAGTAGTTATATGACTAATTTAGGATTGCTGCACCAGCAAGAATGTTAAGTTTTGAGAAGCTTTTTTGGGTATTTGTACTGCTGGCTGTTCCTTCTATCCAGTTTGAAACAGAGTGTGAAAAATTATATAGGAATCGTGATTCAACTAACAGATCATGGAGGCTCTGACCCGCAGGTTGTCGGTGCTGACCTACAAAAGCCAGGATGGGGGACATCAGGAGACTGATGGCATAATTTGTTTTGCCTAAGCTTACTCTGTGCATCCTCTGCGCATCCTACTTATGGTTATGGGTGTCTTTAAATACCTTGTATGAGTTTCTCTCACTTAAGTCACAATAATCTACAATATGCTGATGTGGTGTAATTCTATGAGCAATGTGGGCGATGTGGGATACAATCTCTTATATGCACCAACACCCCTTCACTTGCGAGATCATGCAGACGTACCAACATCAGACCGGTTTTTGCGAGATCATGCAGACGTAACCAACACCAGACCGGTTTATTTAGGGGTGCGGCTAAAACCCGCTTTGATACCATGTTAGTAAGTTGATTTCACACTTAAAACCAATTAGCAATGAGTGGGAGAGTCCAGCTATATTTAAGGTGTAATTCTATAAGCAATGTGAGCGATGTGAGATACAATCTGTTATATGCACCACCATTAGAGTTACATCTAAGGAACGGGAAATTCAACATTAGGGCTCACTTGCTCATAATACAAGAAAAATATCGACAAATTGACTACTTGGGTCAACCCTCTTCAAACTTGTCGAACGTAGAACGGATGTTACAAATAATTCACTATCTAATTGTGAATTATGTATTAAGTGTGATAATCATACAAATATGATTATGATTATGTTTAAAAATGAATTTTTTTATTCTTAAAATGATAATTGTATTTGGGAGAAATAATATGCTTTTATGGAAGAAGCTACCTAATGGGAAAGTGTGGAGGAAAGTGGACAAATGAAAAAATGTGGAGGAAGTATTTGGTGTTCTATGCATTTCTAGGGAGTTGCTCCCTCAAAAGAAGAGAAGATGAAGATGGTTGCGCTACCTACTTTTTGCCTCATTGGAATCACTTCATCCATCTTCTTGTATAAGTAGACGAGCATCTCGTACTTCATTCCTCACATCAACAGCAAGACCATGTTCTTTGTATACTTTTCACCCTTAGTCTTCAACTCTCTTCCACAAAGCACAATTCGTTGCTTGTTATTTTCGAAAAAAACTACCTTGAGAAGCTTTTGAGGAGGTTGCCCTACTTGTGCGAACTAGAGTCAGGGGAAACCGTCTTATCCTGATTGGATATACGTCTTGACCCGAGCGCACTTACACGAGGTTCGTCTCAAAGAAACTTTTTTTGTGATTCGGTTTGGTTTTATTAATTATGTTCAATTTTATATTTCTTTATCATGTAATCATGTTCATTGGTATATTATTATGTACAAATAGGAGGGGCGAGGGAAGAAAGGAGGAAGATTATGTTGTTTCTCAGCATTTTATTTTTTAAAAAGGGACTTTGGTGAATTTGGAAGGAGAGAAACCTTCTTTTCTTTCCACCCAATTTGGATGGATTTGGAGAGAAAATGAGGGATTTGGTTCAAAAAAATCTTAATGGCCTTGTTTTTTTATATTTATATCAATCCGTTTTTATATAGGACATTTTAGTAATTTTATTATATTTTATTCTTATTCTTCCAAATCTTCCTAAATTCATTAACACCTATTTTTCCTTTTCACCCTCTATTTTTTTATTTTTTTATTTTTTTTTCCTTTCCAAATATTTCCTTTTTTCTTTTATCTCCAAACAAAACCTCAAAGTACAAAAGTTCATTGATTCATAGCAGTGGTGTTGGTGTACAAGTTAATCAGGCTATGGTCAAATAAAAACTTTAGCCTAAAGAGAACCATTTTATAAACCCCATAGAGTATATCACTTGGGAGAAATTTTTAGATGAACACAGTCCATTACGTGGACTATGGACACTAACAATGAGGATGTTTCACGTGATATTTTGAAAAGTCAAAGAACATGACTAGTCAAAGTGTCATGTGATCCTTCCCATTGGTGTGTCCACAATCCACATGTTGAACTGTATCCATCCAAATATTTCTCACCAGGCGGACGGGCTAGCAGAAGTTACTGTATCCAACTATGAGAATAAGGATTAAGAACATCTGAAATCCCAGATCCCATGAATAGCTGTGAAAACTTCAAATTGTAAATCAAAACATCAAAACCAATATTAGATCAATACAATAATATTTGATGTGTGATTGTAATGCGGAAGCGTTAACTCAAAATCATCTTACAAACATTTTAAATCAACCAAGTATGTATGATGAGAATTGAAACATAATTGAGAAAAATAGGAGACTTACTTTGATCCAAAGCAATGACTTTAATGATCCTTTGTGTTTTCTCTCTTTGATCCTATCTTTATAGCTTGCTCCTTAATGATATAGGAGAATTTCTCTAATGAGTGTTTTTGTGTTTCTCTTAAGTGTATTGTATAGGATCCATAAGAGAGTATATATAGTGTATGAGGTTATCTCTTGTAATAATTCTCATAGACTCTCAAATTTCTTAACTTAATAAGGTCACTTAAATTGTACAATAACATTAGTACTTTAATTCTGATAGATCCTTGGACTTCATGCTCTTAATATGAGCATTTTAATTGTACAAAGACCATTTATCCTTAAATTTCTTCATAAACACTTGACTCTTAAGCTTCTTAACTTTAATAGAATAGGATAAGAGAGAAGAATTTTCACTCAATAATTCCAACCATAATACAACACTAATCATATGTAAACTTTTGGAATTACAAAATAATGAGATGCACGAATCAAATCAATGTATTAAATCTAACACAAATACCAGTAACACCTGAATCGGCCAGAAGACAATTACAATCGTGTGCATAAAAACAAACAGCGACTGTTAAGGATGAGAAACAGATCAGATTGTAGCATTAGCAGCATTGGCAGAAGCTGACTGTCTCTCCTTTTTCTTCCAATTCAAGTCCCCAAACAACTTCTCAGTTTCTTCCAAGTTCTTCCCTCTCGTCTCGGGCAGCAAGAAGAACACAAACACCCAGGCCACCACCGTAATCCCTGCAAACAAGAAGAAAGCCCCGCCGGTGGTCAATGCCTTGGACAGCGTGAGAAATGTCATCGAAATAGTCCCGCTAAACGTCCTGTTGACCGCCACGCCGAGCCCGAGCCCCTGCGCTCGGAGCCTCAACGGAAGGATTTCCGAGCAGTACACCCAATTAACAGGCCCCACGCCGACAGAAAAGGATGCCACGTATGCCAGGACGGCCGTGATGGAGACTCCGATGGCCCACATCACAGTTTTACCCGAGCGGTCGACGACAGTGAGCCCGGTGCCTAGACAGCATAAGGACACGAACATGGCGAAAATGGTGGACAGCAGCAAGGGGCGTCTTCCAATCTTGTCCAGAGTGAACGTAGCGACTAGAATGAACATGGTTTTGATGATCCCGACGGCCACCGTGCAAAGAAGCTGCTTGTCGTGGCTGGTGATCCCCGCCTTGGCGAAGATCCTTGGACTGTAAAGAACCACAGCGTCGATTCCGATGATTTGCTGGAAGAAGTTGATGCCGATGAGCGCAACGACAATGTGGCGCACAGCGCGCGTCGGCTTCCACAAAAGCTCCTTGTACACGCCTCCACCGCGGCTCTGACTCTCGGATACCTTAACAACATCGTCATTACAGTCTTCGGGTATCCCAGCAGTGGCCTTGATATCCGCCAATCTCAAAATAGCTTCTTCTTTTGAGTCAGACGTTTTGTCGAGCACCTTCTTGGCATCTCCAATCCGACCCTGCATTACCAGCCACCTGGGCGATTCGGGCATGACTAGAATCCCCAGCATGATGAAAATGGACGGGATGATCCCGATCCCGAGCATGAAACGCCACCCGAGGTCGAGCCGGAGCTTGGAGAAGGCGAAGTTGGAGACGTAGCCGAGCAGAATCCCGACGTTGATGAAAACCTCCCCGAGCGAGGTGAGGAGGCCCCTGGCGGAGGCCGGGGAGACCTCGGCGGTGTAGCAGGGGGCCACCATCATGCCGAAGCCGACGCCGATGCCGGCGATGAAGCGGCCCACCATGAGGAGGGCGTAGTTCTTGGCCAAGCCCATGAAGACGGAGCCGGAGAAGAAGAAGGCGCCGGCGATCAAGATGGCCATGCGGCGGCCCAGGTAGTCGGAGGTGCGGCCGGCGGCGAAGGCCCCGATGAGGGAGTAGAGGCTGAGGATGCCGGAGACGATCTCGACTTCCACATCGCTCAGTTTCAGATCCTTCTGAATGAAAATGTTCGCTCCACTCATCACTCCAATATCTTCAAATTTTAAAAAATAGATATATTCAGCAAATTCGTACGGAATAATAAAAATATTCAAAAAAAACTTGTACGGAATAATAGATGTATTCAAAATTTTCCGTACATAAAATGAGAGCATGAAAAATACAAATAAATCAAAATAGGAATAATGATTAGTGAAACGTGAAGCTCTATTTTAATTTCTATAATTATCTTCATTCTTAAATAATAAATATTAAAATAGCTGAGTTGGAATTAATACTGCGATCACTAAAGTTCGAATTATAGTGGTGCACCACATATTAGGTGATAATTGACTATTAATTTTTAATTTTTTTTAATTAAATATCTATTAGTGAAATTCATATCATCAACGGCAGTATATATTTCTATCCATATATATTTATACCTATAAGCATCTAAAAGTAAAACAAATTATATTTTTCAAAATAAAAATTAATTAATGATCAATACAGATATAGTAAAAGTAATTATTATTGTTATTTACTTAGATAGTGATATATCTTAAACTCCCGCTCAAATAATATCCGCAAAATATATTTAAAATTTTGATTATATAATTAAATTAATAAAAATGAAACTATGAAAAACTCTCTAGAACTGCATAAAATAATGTAGAAAATATATTATGAGTGTGATGAGTATGAATATGTTTCACCTCGTAAACTATGAGAATTTGCATGAAAAAAATTTGCATGGATGTTATAAATTACTACTCCCTCTGTCCTCATTTAAATGTCATTTAACCGAATTTTTTAGTTTATTTTTATTTGTCACTTAAAATTTTCAATACGTATTTAATATCAGCAACTATCTTAAAACATCAAACATTAATCACTTCTTTATCATAATCAATAAAAAAGTCATTTATCACCAGTAATAATCTATCAATTTTACTTTTTGCATTATTTTTTTTAAAGAAAACATCAATAATTCACTCATTAAATTTGTTCAACCGCGAGGAGAGGGAGGAAATATTGAAAGGAGGGAGGATTGAGGAGTTAGTACCTGATAGTTTGACCGGATAAATTCAAAAGTTAATAATAAATTTTAAGAAAATATTTGATTTTTCAACTGTAAGTGCGGATCAACTTTTGCAGAGCACCGAAATCTCATAGTGTTGATGGGGGATATATGGAGTGTACTGACCGTAGCCGAGGAGGACGGAGGTCATGGAGGCGAGCAAGGCGCAGGAGAGGGCGTATCTGTTCATCGGGGGTTTCTTCGTAGGAGAGCCAGGAGGATCCGTCGTCTTCATCTCCACGTCCATTGTCATGGCGATGATGATATATAGCGAACGATGAGTTGTGTATAACGCAAAGGAGTTGATCAGTGCAGTGATCTGATAATTAAAGAAGAGGCGGCGGCGGCGGAGGATCGGAAAGTGGTGATGGTCTGCGAACGAGGGTGAAATGAGATGGATAAATACTGAGAGGGTCGAGTGTTTCTGGCGGTGGGAGGACGTTGATTTTGATTGAATGGGGAATGAGCGTATTTTTGGATGGTGATGGATGAAAGAGGATAAGGATATGTTTTGAGCTGGATTAGGAGGTTAAATCACGGATTAATATTACGTAATTATTATGGGGGACTAGGGAGAGTACCCGTCGAATCGACGGGTTCGGTTCGGTTCGGTTCGATTCGGTTCATAAAAATTAAATTCTGAATCAAATTATTAGTCATCGGTTTTTTAAAATTTGAAACCGCAATCAAACTATTAACATTTCAAACCGGCCCGAATCTACCCGTTTCAAACCGAACAGTTTTTTAAAATTTCAAATCGAACCGAACTGACTGATTTCAAACCGAACCAGTTCGATTCGGGAGGGGGAGCATAACCGCCGGGAGCACGACATCCTATAATGTTATTATAGTAGATATTGACGGTTTCTCGTTTCAAATGTGGCCTTTATCCAATAAGCAGCCCAAAAATATATAAACGCCTAACGACTTCATTTTTGTAGTTATTACCGCGATTTTATCTTGATTACCAGGACTCCAGATCATGTTCAATAGTAGTATTTCATAGCTTATTAATTGGCTTCATTAATCTGAAGCCATTAACGCTTTGTTTGGTTGGTTTAAGGAAAAATTTGTCCGAAAGAAAATTTTGATAAAAAATTAGTAAAATTCATTGTTTGGTTAGATGGAAAATAAGAGGAAAAGAAAATTAAACGAAAAATTAGATGAAAATGTGATTCTTAAACTTTTTGAACAAGTTCAATGTATGAATTAATGAAAGGATGATATTCACCTTTCTACATATTTTTCATAAAACTTTCCATGATCATGGAAAATGAAATGAATTCCTAATAATTTTTCTGGACATTTTCCTTATGAAACCAAACAAGAAAAAATAAGATGAAATTCTTCAAGAATTCTATTTCCTTTTAAATTTACTTCAAACTTTTCTTTCCACCAAGTTTTCCTTAAATCAAACACAGCCTTTAGGTAAGAAGATAATTAAGTACAGTGCCTGCGTCGGAGATTAAACATTTAAACCTACCCTAAAATTACGCATCTGGGTCAGATAATTTTATGAACCTTTCTATTATTTGCTTTGGATTGGATTGGTTCTAGATGAGTGTACTGTGTATTGACAACTGCTATTTAGACGAAAATCTTTTTACATAGAATCATCATGCCATTCTGGGATAGAGTTAATTATTCCTTCTATAGAAAAAGAAGGAGATGGATGAAACGTATAAAGCTTTTACTATTTGCATCTTCTTCATGAAGCACAGCAGCTCCGCCCTGTGGCGCTTCTGACCCGTTAAGAATGTGATATCCTCTGGTGAAACAAGTCGGCATCAAAAACCCCAAACTCTTCTCACAATTTATGCATCTAGGGGTGAGTGTGGAGTCCAGTCCTGTATGACTATGTACAATCGGCTATCCCACAGAAGCTAGCTAGTTTGTGAGGCATAAAGCCCTGCAGCATCTTAATCTTGCCGCCCTTCTCCAACTAATTTTAACTCCTAAATGCAACTAACAAAACCTGTGTTTTCTCATCAACCGCAAAACGCAGTATCTAGCATACTATAGGCCCCTCTACGGGTTCAAGGATCTTAGGAATGGTTTAGCCATAGGATCATGCAAGGTTGAGTTCTGCTGGGGGGCACTCACCCAGCTCATACTCCCGGGCACCAATGAAGGAGCTGCTCCTCTCCTACTTATGCACTCCATTGGATGACTTGTCTGAGGAATACCAATACTGTTTCTACCTATGTTCCCACCAGTCACCCCAAAACCAGCTGCAGGCATAACCTGACCTGTAGATCCTGTGTGATGAGAATTCGCTGACCGCAACTCACTACACTGTGATAACACACTGAAAAGACTTTCATCATTGTTGCTAGCTTCGCTTCTAGTGATCTGGTTCGGGATTGATACCTCAATAGGCGGACTAGACCAGCCACCCTGTTTCTGCTGACCAGGCGAGTACCAATTCTGCGTAAACATGTCCCCAGCACAGGATTGTGTCTGGAGAGGCACCGACTCGGTAAATGAATTAGCATGCCACTCCTGTGAGTCAAAAGGCGGCAAATGTTCTGGCACAGGGACAGAAAAGAGAGCGGTGCCCCTACAGATATCTAGCATGTTATTTGGCAGGTGGGGGTTCATGAGATACCGCTCATCTCTTTTGCGCCTCACCTCGAAAGGATGGGGCTGGTGTAGTGACTCCTGATATTGAATGGGCAACAACCGTACATTCCCCATCATAACACTTGGTGTTTGATGAAAATGAGGTCCTGCTTGTTTCCGCTGTGGCTCGTAAGATGAAAGCTCCGAACTACGGAAAATGGATTCCAACGGTAATCCATTCCTGTCTTCATTTCGATAAACAGAAAAGGTCCTCTGATTTGTCAGCCGGTATGGCAAACCCAGTTCAGTACTCAGTTCAATAGCATTCTCATGCAGATCAGATTCTGAATTGATAAACTGAGGTTGATGTTCCGGGTTAGATTCTCTGTCTCCACATGACAATTGGCTTGCATCAGGTGTGTATTGCTGGGCTAAAGTAGAATCATGGGATGGATGCGGAAGCTTAGCTGTTTGCCGAGAATCTGTAACAGCTGACTGTGTATCTCCTCTATTAAAATTAACAAAGGAAGAATTTGAGGAGCATGAAAAATCCGGTGGGCGGTGCGAGTAAGAGGCCTGTATCTCATTTGAATAAGGATCGGTTTCTGATGCCATATCCAACATGTCTTCTTGCCTGCTTGGAATAAGATCCATTTTTAGCATACCATGGTTCTCTACTGAACCCACCTCATCCACATTATCACCTTGAAGAGCATCATCAACTGTCTCGGGGTGCGATGTATTCTGGATCTCTACTAATGAAGCAACACTATCTTCATCCATAATCAGCGCCACGTCTGCTGCACCAGAACATTTCTGATCTGTCTGATGGCAACAAGGAAGCTCCTCATCCTGAGCCAGATCATCACAAATCAAATATTTTAAACCGCATATGGCAATCATACTAAACAAACTTGCTACATTTCGCATGGCACATGGAAATCATACAAAACAAACCATCATGGTTTTGATGATTGGCCGTTGTAAATTAAAATTACGTAGTTTTAATCTGGCATTATTTGGGTTTGCTGCTCCAGATCAGAATCCAAAAGAATATACTAACCTGCAATAGTTGTTTTGCATTTTCTTTTAAATCTATACACAATAATTTGGCAATCTGTTCTTTCTGGGCCCGTCTCGCTGTCCAATCTTCAGAAGCTTGATGGACTGTATTTACCACTAGTAACCTGTAAAAGGCACTTGATTTAAAAGTGATTGGGAATCAATTTGTTATGTTCACTCAACATGAAAATGCACTGACCACTGGTTCTGCAGCTTCCTTTGTTCTTCCTCTTCGAACGTTGAATATGGCTGAACATAATAACTATCCATGTTTCTTAACACGTTGTTCACAGACTTTGATTGAATGCCTGTCCCGGGCTGCTTCATGCTCTTCAGAAGTTCAAGTTGTTTCTTGGTGATCTGAATATCAAAGACCAGCGAGAGAAATTAAGAATGATGAAACCAGAGCAGCAATTGAACGTTGCAGAATCTGTAAAGCAAGACTTGAAGAATGACTACTTTATCTGCACAAAACTAACATGCTCTGATTTCTAATAATGATTGAAGAATTACAAAATTCATGTAGCTACACTTTATGAAATTAATGAAAGATACAATCATCATCTGTATTGATAAGGTCCAGAAAAATGGCTCGTAGCCACACATTTATTCTAAGCAGCCCTTTTAACAGATCGGGCAGCTGAACCAAAACACAGAAGAAATTTAGCCCCTATTTAGCTACCAGAATATACAGGGTTCAGGAAACTAAAGGCCGGTAAATTGCAAGGAGGCCATAATATGACAAAAACTAGTTCAGTTGACATACCACCTATTGCTATCACGTTACTAGTACCAAAATCAACGTATCAAATAAGGTTTTACAGAAAATGATTAATGATATGTCACTTCAGGACAAACATGAGGACACGTTTGCTCAGATTCGTGGCCAAGGAAACAAGGCATCCAATATCATGCAACCCTCTTAGCAAGAAACTAGGTGATTCTGTAATAGTTCAAGCTTCAAGGTGAGTATACCAGTTAATCCTTCATAATTATGTGTGATACCATATACAACTATTCATGGGTTGGTAATGTATGAGTTGCATAGCCTCGTATTCAAAAAGTTTACACTACCGCCCACGAAGTAAATGTAGACTTGACCTTTCTTAAGATGCAGTATCATATATTATCTGACAAAGTCGTATGCCACTAACCTTGATATAAGACATATATTTTGCACCGTCAACAAAAATGTTGCAATTGCTCAGTTTATCACCCTTTCTGTGTCTTGAATCCCTTTGATTGTCGCTGACATCTAAAATTGGACTTCTGATATTGTCCTGGCAGAGACCTCGCCTACACAGATATCCAAAGAGCGATCAAATTATGAATATCAATATATGAAACAAAATTTATAATAATAACATCTTCCTGGACCAAAAATAAAGTATTCAGTGAAACAAGTACCTTTTCTGGAGTTCCTGGCTCCGGGTAACAATCACTGCCCGATCATCACTGCTGCATGCCCTCTCTTCTTCCATTGCAGATAAGGATTCAGAAGAGCCACCAAGATTAGGATCATAGAATTGTGATTTATACTCATCAGCAGGTGCAAATGCACCTTTGACAATGTAGTTGCTTGTCCTGCCAAAATTTAAAAAATAGACATACTATAAGGTTCCATAATGAGGGCCTACTGCGAATGTGCACTTCATTATAGCAGCATATGGATTTTTGTAGCTGTGCTATATTGAGAAAGCTAAAAGCTGTTCAATTAAGTAAATGGCTTTAATATTTCTGCCATAGATAATGAGAGTTTACTAACCGGCTTACAATTGGCAAGAACTCCATTGGATCTTGGCATTCTTCCCATATATCTTTGAGCTGTAATAAATTTCTGACCATACTGCAAAATAACATAGTCATAAATTTAACAACATAATTTGTAAATGGCGTCCTCGCGTAGGAGGTACTAATGCAAGTTTCAACCCAACATACCCATTGTGATAGTCTTGCAACTCTGAGCAGTATGCTTTCTGACTAGCCAACAAATTACGAACCTGGCAAATGATTGCATCCGGATGAAGGTCACCAGAAGCAATTAAAGTGAACCTGCAACAAGAGACATACATTAATCAATTGGGCAGTTCAGCTAGGAAGCGCCATGACCGAGACCAAAAAAGTAACTACAAATTTATAACTATCGATTAATACAACGGATTAAACAGTAATATGTAAGAGTATCAGCTATGCCATTTAAAGAATGCCGCAGAAGACAGAACCCTAGTATCAGCTATCATGGAAACACATACTGGGTATATAATGCAGTATACCACATTATTCTTGAATGGTAGTAATGTGCACAAGTCTCATTAAGTTCATATCCTAGAATGTCTGCCACGCTTCGCGTTCATAAAATCCACATTATCTTGTGAGCAAGACACTAGTTAACCATGCAAATTACTACACTAAAAAGTAAAATATCTACTTGCCATTTGTGAACAGGGTTTCCGAAAGAGAAATTACTGCCTCCAAATAAAGATTCCAATACTTCTTCAATGTCGACTCCTTTAGGAAGGAACTGTGAAAGAAGGTCCCTTTCATCTTTGGTTAAATAGTTGCTCCAAACCTATGTTCTCCAAAGTGTCAGTAAGTTTGGATTGATGAAATTGTAAACACAGCAACTGCTTTCTGAAAACTGAACTTTATGAGCTCAACCTACCTCATATGAGAATACAGTTTCCAAATTTTCTAGGCCAAAGATTTCCTTGGGGATTGTGATAACATCTGCCAAGGTATTATGACGAATAGGAAAACAATTAGAATAGGGTGCCAAGTCTCTTCTAGACAATCCTATAAGTTCCCTTTTTGCAACAACTTTCTTCTGACTGCTATCCATCTCAAGGGAAATATGAGGTTTCAAGTGTAAGTCAAACTGCAATGATGCTAAACTTTTCTTTTTTGTTCTATGCATCCCACGGGAACTGCACCCAACAATACTATTACTACTCAGCCTCTTCTTACGTTGATCAGCCGCCATTGGCATGAAGTACTAAGCCAGGATGTGAGACGGAGGGTACTGATAAGAATAGGAAAAACTCTGTCAGTCATCACTTGAGGATTCAGGTATATGCATCGTAAATCAATGAATGCTAAATCCTAGGGGACAAGCAAGATTCGACAAGCCACCTTAAATTGTGGGTTTGAACTCATTCATATCAATCCTACACAAGGAATAAAAAACATAAGGTGGATCCACCTCAAAGAAATAGTACTAGAAACAGATAACATCAAGTGGGGATGCATGAAGTTTCTGGGCTCTCAGTCAAATAGCACTAGTCAGAAGCCATTCAGGATAATGCTTTCATGAATTCTTCATTTCTTAAGAAACAGACATTTTTGAGCCGTGCAAATACAAGGATACAGCCAAACACAAACAGTTGTTTGTTAAATCAGTGATGACAGTCTAACGAATCACTTATACTACTACCTTAATGTAAATGGAGATATCATATTTTAAATTCATACCCCAATCAAGTTCGAATGCAAGTGACCATCTTGAGTACCTTTACACCAACGGCAAACTCTGATTTTTCATGTAAAATATCAAAAAACACCTCAGATACAGTTCTCACTCGCACTTTCACCATCACTGTATATCTGCCCACTCTTTCACATTCTTATCTTCCTGAACTAATGACCAACTAAACACACCAATCACAATCAAGCAGAACCCAATGCACCAAGTATAAACTCAACATTATCTCATTCAGAGCCCAATGAGGAACAAGCACATGCCACCCACACCAGGCCAAACCGAAAAACACAGCACCACGCCAACTACACACATTATTAACCCACCAACACTCGTACCAACACCAACAACAAAAACACCAAAATTAAAGAAATAAAAAATACCTAGAATAAATCACAGCAGAAGCGTGAATACAGTGCGCATCCAGCACAAAGCCCTAACTCGATTCCCGCCTCTAATTGAAGCGAACGCCGCAATTACTGCTGACAGTACTCGAACTGAATCCGCGCCGTCGGCGGATCGAGACCCGAAGATGAGCGTCGTGTGTTCGAGGAAGGCGGCGGGCGAGAGGAGAGAGAATGAGGGAGAGAGTTATCCGAGTTGATTGAGCGAGAGAGATTTGATTGAATTCGGAGAAGACGAACGCGGATTGAGTGAAAGAGGTTTTTTTTTTTTTTTTTCTGGAAGGCAAAATGCGAGTGAGTTTCGTTTGCGTGGGAGACTGGTCTGTGAAGAACCGTTATGCGGTTTGCGCGATTGAACCGGATTGGAGGTCGATTGAGCCAGGGTTTCGCGCGTTCGCTGGCAGACCGATAATGTTTCAACTGGGTCCTTGACGTTTAAGCTAGAATAACATCCAATCCAACAAGTTCTGAAAATTTCTTATTTGGGGGGATTGATTGCATGCACTATTGTGCAGCTCTTCCACCGCTGCGTCACCATCTCTTTCTGTTTGCTTATGTTAATTATTTAGTAAATAATTTTTTTGTCACAATTTTACATTTAATTGGATCGGAAGTTAAATCGGTCTGAATCGCAGGTTCAATTAAAAAATTAGGAATTGAGGCTCTGATCGGTTCGGTCTCCGATCCGGTTTTGATAACTATAGACAATTGTAAAAGAAAAGTATGTTGCTTCATGTCGCGATCCTAGTTTACTAGTTTTTATTTTTATTTTTTTAACGTATTTGGGATATTTAAAATCATTCCACCCCAAATCTTCACGAATTAGGATTGACATTCTCAATACTCGGGGTATCTTTACTCACTAACATCTAAAAAGAAATTCAAGCTTATACAAGAATATATATGATCCTTTATATTCATTATCCGATGTATTAATATATTCTCATATACCTAGCCTCGACTGGCGACTTGTTGCACATCGTCGGAGTCTTGTCTCATTTGAACGATGTTCAAGGTCAACGCCTTATGGAGACTTTTAAGACTTCCTAGACTCTCGAACGATGTCCAAGGTCTGCCCTCATGTCATACATGAGTTGGGCTCACTTAAGGTTCGTATCTGATCACTTATTTCGGGGTGACTGAGCTCATCATCACTCCCCCCTAAAGAGCTAATGAAACTTTTCTTATTTTCATAGGAAGAAATATCATCATTATCACCATCACTTAAGGTTCGTATCTGATCACTTATTTTGGGGTGATTGAGCTCACCATCACTCCCCCCTAAAGAGCTAATGAAAATTTTCTTATTTCCATAGGAAGAAATATCATCATTATCACCATCACTTAAGGTTCATATCTGAATTTTTTTTTAAAAAAAAAAAACTTAAGAACAACGTTTTTTTCTTTTTTTTTTCTCCAAAATTTAATTGGGAAACATTACCTTAAGCTTCAAAATTATCATTGAAGGGCGACATGGTGATGGCAGAAAAGGGAGAAGACAATGCACGTGTCATAAAATCTTAGAGTGAAGGCCGGATTTGAATAAAGAAAAAAGAAAGAAAGGACTGGCCATGTTGAGCGACGAAATGGTGAGAAGACATTCATCCATTTCTTAGAGATAAAATATGGAGTGATTTTGGCGGGACACAGTTGAGCATGTAGATACTCGGTAGCGCCTATTGAGATTCATTATGTGTCACGTTAAAAAATTAAAATAATACATAACGATTCATTATTAGTGTGTGACCGGTCAAAATGTCACGTGCCATCTTATCAGTTATCATTGGTGTGTGCCTACAGTTCACGTGGTGGCACATGCAAATCCGACTTCTGGGTGTTCCTACGCAGTAAATTATTAATTACAATTGATTTCGTATTGTATTTTTCCTCAATTCTTGTCTTCGTAGCTCACAAATACTAGTCAAAGGGTGATACACTAATATTTCCTAAACAAGCAGCATGATAAATTTACTACTTAATATTCCTAGGTCAATTCCCGATTCTGGTCTTCGATTGACTAGGGTCATTGACTACAACTAAGCGAAATATACAAATCAACCCGATTCTGGTATTCGTGGGATGAAATATCCTAACTTAGAGGGTAATAGATTTAATCCTAAACAAAGTTCTCAAAGCATGCATATTTAAACTCTGAATAACTACGCATGATAATATTTACGCGTCCCTAAATTAATGAACATACGTATTAACATTCAAAGAAGCACTAGCAACATGGATGAAAAATATACTTGATTAATAAATATAAAAAGTTGAATTTACACACAATTTAGGATCCATCATAGGACAGAAACGTCTGGCAACACACTGTGTCCATACAAGAATTTTTTCAAATCTTATAAATAGGTGAGATATTTGAGAAAAATTGTTATCATATTAATAAATATAAGTATATATATATTTAAAAAATAAATCATATAATCTGATACAAAATCAATGAATATAATAAATTCAAAGATTCTTAACTTCAATATATTAAGGGCGTGAATTTATGTAATTAATTATTTTTTATTCAGATAAGTTTCGCTCTAAAAATGTAATAATTATTATAAATTTAATTAGATGATAGATTATAATAATAACTATAATAAAAATAAAAAAATCTTCGAGAATGTGCCAGATGAAATTTTAAATTTTAGAATTAGCCATAAAAATGATTAAGTAATACACTAATACTACTAGGCAGCCAGATTCTTGTCCTTCGTGGTTCGTACTCAGCTTCGGTTTCCCTTTTAGTACCAAATTGAACCGTTCAGGTCTCGGTTCAAAGTATAGCGGTTTTTATCGGTTCAATTTGATTGAAGATTAAGCGATGTAGTGTAAACAGACACTGAACCAGATCTGCTCACTTCTTCTCCATTGAAAATCTTCATCAGATCTCACTCTGCCATTTTCGCCCGCTCATCGGAATCTGAAGTTCCGTGAAATCAAATTTTCTCTTCAGCATTTTCCATCGACCGCGTCAGAATCGGGAATAAGATCCGGTGGAATTTCTGGCATCGATTCGGAAGCGTTGATTGCGAATTCGGCGATTCGGAGTTGCACGATTATGAATTTTACTGGTGAGTGATTTGATTAGCGCAGATCGGTGAGGTTGAGAGGAGGAATTCGGAATGGGAGTGAATCAGTCGGTGCAAGTGGTGGACGAGGGAGACGGCGATGAGGAAGAGGAAGAAGAAGAGGAGGAGGAGGACGAGGGAGATGACGAGGACACCGCAGATGCTGAGCGGCGGAGGCTGATAGAGAATCATCCGGTGAAAAAGGTGTTGGAGCAGGAGCCGGAGATGCTGCCGCTTCACGCATCGGCATCGCCGTTGTCTCCGCAGCTGTCGTCGCTCGGGACGCCGAGGCTCGGGCCGTCGATCAAGGTTTGGGATCC
>NQLW01000058.1:2000065-2021306 GCA_002312845.1 Kalanchoe fedtschenkoi
CGGACTGTATTCGAATTCACGAATCTAAAAATATACAATATAAGTTAATTGCATAATCAGTGAGTCGTAAAAGGCCAGAAGTTCCACTTGTAAACAACATATGATTCAATACTCTTATAGGTCATATAAAGCTACTCACTTGAAAACCTCTTTCACGAGCTTTTACTTTGAAATGGTCAGCCACTCGACTAAATAAAGTAACAGTGTACAGAACGTACTCATTGTCCTCGTGAAGCTTCTTGGATGATCCAGGCACCCGGAGATGATCACCAATCAAGCTTAGCTAACTGCAGGAGACATTGATTCTAAACTTTCAGACTGACAAAATGCAACAACCTCTTCCTGTTTGTGGTCACACTGAGACTGGTTTACGAGTAATATCATAACAGGGTATGGTCGAGAACACCCTGACAATTGCATTTTTATGATGATGGGAAGTTCTTCTTACCACATAATTTGCTAGTGTTTCATAGTTCGACGACCAATCCTTTCGCGAATACTTGCGAACAGCTGCAAGGAGAGTTGTTAGGTGTTCGGAAGTCACCATATCTTCTGGTTTCACCAGATTGGATAGGTCACGCACAGCCAAGCTGAAACAAAAAGAAAGCAACTTGAGCATAACATATACTTCATAAAGCAATCACTTCAAAAACAAAAAATTTCTTGCTTACCTCCCAGTTTGCTTTCGGTTGATAGCATTCAGTTGGCTGCGGACGTTACTATATTCAGCAATGCGAACCTGACCCAAAGTTGCAGGGACGTTAAAATAAAAGCAACAATTTATAAAAATCAAGAAACTCCAGTTCTCTACTGATAGCTATGCTAACAGATAGTATAACATAAAAAGAGATCAACATTAATGCCACATTCAACATTCAAAAGTCAGTGATAGCGATATTACTAGACAACACATACATTCTTCCTATGAAGCCATTTGACTCTTTCTCAAAGTGTATCAAAATTCAAAAACATCACAGATCCGTAGAATCGCAAATCCTTAGAATGTGTTTGGTTTAGGAAAAATTTGGTGGAAAGGAAATTTGAGGGGAAATTGGTAAAATTCAGTGTTTGGTTTAGATGGATATAGGAGGGAAAGAAAATTAGGTGGATAGTGTGATTCTAACTTTTAAGAAACCAATCTGATACAATCAATCAAGTTTAATGTATATGAAGTGGATAATCGTTTTTCTATCAAATTTAATGTATCGATCATGTTAAATGCATCAAGGTGACGAAGAGTTGATACTTTTCTCCACATTTTCTATGGAACTTTCTATGATAATGAAAAATGAAATGAATTTCTAAGTATTTTTCTTATGAAACCAAACAAGAGAAAATTAGATAGGATTCTTTAAGGATTTCATTCCTTCCCATTTTCACTCAAACTTTCCTTTTCACTAAATTTTTCTCGAACCAAACATAGCCTTAGTGAAACTCCAAATACCAAACAGAAGGATAAACCGGGCAGTACCCATTACCTTAAGATCATCTTCGATCTTAGACACCTGGACATGAATGCCATCCACAATCTCTCTCAAAGGCAACATTGTGGGGTACTTGGTCTCATCTCAAACAAATCTACAACACAAAACACACACGAGTTCATAACAATGAAGCACCTCTACACAATCTCCAACACTTCTTTAATTATAATCAAAAGTAAAAAGGAACTCCACAACAGCAACAGATACTAGTTACTACCTAGTAAGATAGGAATCAACAGGCACACCATCAACAGTAGGCCCACCGCTCTCAACACCAGAAGCCCTCTCCAGTTCCTCAATCTGCCTTCTGATCTTGTGCCACACTCCTTCCACAAAGCTGTTCGCCTGCCAGCCAGCAATCCACCACCACAAATCAACAAAAAAAAATGAAACTAAAAAAAAAGATAAAACACAAAATGAATCATGAACTGCTAATCTAATTGTGGTCAGAACACGATTTTCAAAAAAGATGTTGTGAAAAAAAATTAGATTAATTTTCTAAAATAAAATTTACTATTACATTCATAACCTAATATTACTATAAGAATTAAATTTATATGCAAAAATTATGTCGTTTGATTATCAAAATAAATTATATTATTTTACGTACATAAAAAAAACTACAACTTTTGAGTTTTTCCCATTAAAAAATACAAAAAAACTATTTGATAAAAAAGGAAAAGAGAAGGAAGAGGCGGATCGTCGAAACCTTGAAGAGATCGTCGCTGAGGGAGAGAAGAGAGTCGAGCATCCCGACGTGGAGATTCGGCACGTTGAACTGAACAAAAAATGCAACACTGTGATATTCGAACCGCGGAGTCCGAAATCGAATCTACTTAATCGGGAAGAGGAATGAATCACTGACTCTGTAGAGGGGAGTGTCGAAGGAGTGCCTGGAGATGGAATCCTGGAGGTCGGACCAGAGCGAGGCGGCGGAGCCTTGGACCGGGAGGGACACGATCCAGTAACGAGTCGAAATTACTGGCGGCGGTTGAATTCTGATTCTGAAGATTCGCGGTGGATTGATGGGTTGGGCGGGAGGCGATGGAGTGATTTCTACGTGCGAGAGATCATCGGAAGCTTGGGCTCAATCTGTACTTCATATCCGTTGATTGGTCTCAAACATGGTGTGGCAGCAGCTGACGATGACGGTTAAAACGACGACGTTTCTATATTAGAAGGCATATGTAAGAATATGCAAGAAATTGAGATAAACGCTCAAAATGAAGAATATGTAAATCAAGAGACGATAGCGTTTTAAGAGACACATGAAACGAACAGTAACAGAAAATAGACGACAGCGTTTTAAGAGTGTACGTATGAAACGACGCCGTAATAGTGAAAATCATAAAATAAAATTATAAACACCCACCGTGGGGCTCGAACCCACGACCACAAGGTTAAGAGCCTTGCGCTCTACCAACTGAGCTAGACGGGCTAACCGGCATAAATCACATTCTTATATATATATATTAATAAGGCTTTCGTAGTTCCCCATAGATTTCTCATTTATAGTCACTTAACTAAATGCAAGCCTTGTAATGTAAATTACTCTCTCAGTCCTCTTTTACGTATCATTTAATTGAATTTTTTTATCCACTTTTACTTATCACTTAAAAAATTTTCAATGCGTATTTAATATCAACAACTAACTTAAAATATCAAACATTAATCACTTTATTATCATAATCAATAAAAGATACATTCCTCACCAGTAATCATCTATCAATTTTACTTTTTGCACGAACTTTAAAAAAAAAATATTAGCCACCTACTTATTAAATTTGTTCAAACGCAAACATTTGTTGAGCATAGTAGTATTATACCACATCGCCTAGTGGAAGCTCTTAAGTGATCCTTATATATAGTTGGACTCCCCCACTCATTGTCAATTGGTTTTGAGTGTGGATCCGATAAATCTACATGGTATCAGAGCGAGTTTTGGCCGCACTCTTGGAGCATGCCCGAGACGGTTAACTAGGTCCGCACGAGGTCCCACTTGTCGAGGTTAACAAAGATCCTCGCAAGTGAGCATAGTGGTATTATAACACATCGTCCAATGGAAGCTCTTAAGTGATTCTTATATATAGTTGGGCTCCTCAACTCATTGCTAATTGGTTTTAAGTGTGGATCTGACAAATCTACTACATTAACTTCACCTTAATCTACTCAAATTAACCTTAAAACACACATTTATATTACATGTTCAAAAGCGTCAGGACGGTAATAGGTAAAAACAAATAGCAAACAGAGTCTATAGCACAAAACAGAGAATGATGTTTCAAAGGGTTTTTTCTTCATGGAGTTGAAACCAAGCTTCCAAACCAGTATGGATGACGAGCATGTGCTTCCGGGTGATGGATGGAGTTCAGAAATGGAAGTCATCGAAAGGGAGGTCGTCAACCAAGTTGTCCTGAAAATAGTGGTTCGAAGGGCGCTGCGTTGCCAAACCGCCAAGGAAATCAAGAGGTGATTCATTGCAGAAGGATGATGTGTCGTATAACAGCTTGCCGACACTGTGATCCAGAGGAGGAAAGTCGACAAAGATGTCGCTGGGTGGATTTGCTACCTCCAGGGCTGGGGGGTTCATTATGTAATCAGGCACAAAGGCTGAGGAGGGCATTGGTAGTGGTTTGACCTCAGGTTCAGCAGCAATCACCTTTGTGTCACCAGACTTCTTCGCTTCGATTACCTGAAAACAGTAAAGAACGGACATAGATCACATAAGGAATGATTCAGTGCTTAACTAATGCATACAACAAGAATGACCAGAAGAGTCATAAAATCTCATAAAGATGAACGTCTCACCAGGTTCTGGGTTCCAATATCAAGATACATGATGAAACAATCTCCTGCTTGTAAACCGTGAGCGGCCACAAAATCACCTGCAAAGAGTAAACTCACTCGAGGACCTCTTTGTCAGATCACAAATTTTATGCAAGGAAATCTGATAAAAACTTAGAGAATACAGCATGGTACTTTCACAATGGATGAAGGTGATGATTGTTATAAGGCACTTGTAACAAAATAACCAAGTAGAGAATAATGACAACAAGACGAGTCACTTTAAAAAACATACCAGCATTTTCAAACACATACATCCGACTAGCATTGTTGGGCCAGAACCTGTAAGTACAAGAAAGATAAATGTGTTGTGGATTATTATTAGACACATAAACAAACAATTATGAATAAAGCTTAACTTGAACGCAGGTCTAATCACGTATCATGAACAATTAGCAACTCACAATGTCTGGCAGCCCTTTAAGTTTAGGGAAATATGCAACAAGTCCAATTAGAAAAGCGAGGCGAACCATACTGATGCATTTGTGTTCAACTAATACATAGCGACTAATTATTTGAAATGTGACTGCCTGGAAGACAAATATCTGAAACCGAACCTGTACTTAAATGTCCATGTATGGCGGCCATCCGCATCATAGATTTTGAGTGGAATCCCTTCTTTGATTTGAAGAGCAGGGAGGTGTGCTTCTGCAGCTTTCTGATTATAAAACTCTATCTCAGATTGGATGCAAGAGAATAGCATGCATTATTCAATAGCATAAAAACGTAACCATCCATTAAAATCCAAATTAAGCATTACCGATAAGTCATTGACAAGTTTAGTAGTCTTCAGTAGTGATAATCTATAACCGGATAAAAGACATTCTAACCACCAACCTTTGGAAGTATAATTCTCCTCAGGTAGTTCACGTCACTATTTTGAAGTATCTTCTGGAAAAGAAACCTCAACTTTGTACGGTCAATGTCCTGCAATAATAAAATAGCATGCTGAGGTTACGTAACACTTTAAGTGTATCTACTCATTTACTCCATTGCATGTGCATGAAGGTCAACAGTTCTAGTCATGCAATCTCCAACAACGAAACAGCCGCTTATTCTAATAAAAGATTCTCCATGCCGACATGGGCAACTACTGAAAATGAAACTCACCTAAGCAGCAAGTCTCTGTGAAACAAAGCAAACTCTGGGAGTATGATTGTATCGAAGGTGCAGAGGTAATATGACTTCTGACTAGGACAAATAATTGAGAATATGTTGTGTGTGTGTATCATCATCATATTCCCAGATAAAACTGATATACTTGTGTTCCATATATGCCTAAATAAAGCTAATATATATATATCTTTTAATATAGATGCAAACATCATAACGTCAAACATGCAAGCAAGCAAAAGCTGAGATGAGCCTATACTTGACACAGTAGGAACAGAATCAAATGCATACTACTACAAACAAGAGTCATCACTTTAAGTAAGAAGCTTAGCTTCATGAATTTAAATGGAAAACTGTTAGAAGAAACTTACTAGTTTCATGAAGAGGGATCAACAGTTGAGTGGGCAATACAAGTAAGCATATTCTCAAACATATATTGTAAAAGGGATCACACAAAAATTAACATAAGTAATTTAGACTTCTTTTCCTTGGACAAAAGCGACTCTTAAGGTTTTGAAGCTATCAAAAGTTTTCCAAGCAAGACAGTACAGTTGCGACCATTTGCAAAAGCCAACTGCCTTCTACAGTTCTACTGGCCAGTCACAGCAGTGGGGTTGCCAAATACCGTAACTTGACATGTTCTTCCACTGCATTCTATGTTTTGCTCGGACCCAGATACAACTTCATATCTACAAATACGCAACGGTTACCGAATTTACGTCATGAATGGTCGTTAGAAAACATTGAACCCGGTAAAACGTTCAGGTATGACCTCTAGACATTTCAAAATCCACATTATAACTCCCACATAGCCAGCACACAGAACTCGATACGATCAGGCCTTAAAAACAGGACTACCCACACAAGAATCTCCTTCTAGATTTCTCTTTTGAATGCAGTCATTAGTCATTACTATGTTGATACTTGATCCTATACAGTTGTCCACATAATAACCCCCTCATCCTAAAAAGCATATAAAAACAGAACAGGTGAGAGACCATGACAGACTAAATTTAGAATGACAGAAAACCAAAGAGGACCTGCACAGAGACCCTGCACTTGGTCTAAATTTAGGTCAGATTCAAGGATCACGAGTAACAAACAAAATAAAGGCTCCAGATTTAGAAGTTCAGGTAGATAGAAGATAGGTATCAGGGAACTCAATTAAGCTGTCTACCAGATGGATCAGTAAATTTAGAAAGACTGGAAAGCAAAGTGGAAAGAGAGGAGGAGAGAGAATAAAAACAATTCAAAGAAGTAAAAGAAGCCCATTGCTAAATTGTATTGGTTTATAGGAGCCAACGTCACCGGATGTTAAGTTCCATAAAAACATCATAGATGGATAACAGGAACTAGTACAACATTACTAAATCAAATGGGTCAGACAAGAAGCAGAGAAACTTACCAAATCAGGTAAAAAAATCTTAGAAAAGAAAAAAAAAATCAGCGAAAAAGGAAATGATGTCTCACATAGACAGGAGTGAGACGGAAGGGATGAGGCTTGGGACTAGAAGGAGGAGGAGGAGCCACTGCAACTGAGTCTGAGTGTGGAGCGGCCACGTGCTGGCTAGAAGCAGCAGTGATGGTCGAGAAAGCAAAGGTGGATGAAGAATTTGACCTCCTCCTCCTCACCCTATCAGCCCTTCTCCTAGTCACAGCTGATCCGAACCTCGAAGCAGCCACCAAATCACAAGCAACCACCGCCACCTCTTTCCCACTCCCCTTCCCACTCTTGGCACCCTTCCCATCAAACCAATTTCCCACACCCTCCATTATCTCTCCTCCTATCAACTCCCTTCCTTTTTACACACACCAAAGCTCAATTTCTCATAGTTGGACGCTCGTCGGTCAGGCTATGGGGATGGTGAAGGCAGACATTGGTTGACGGATAGCTAGATAGATAAAGAAGACACTCTCACACTCCACACAGCACTGCCACTTTATGAACAACAACAACAGCACATTTCAACAGACAATCAACAACAAGAAGACATATAGTATAAAAAAATCGATAGTGCTCAACGATTTCCTAAATATAGCCTCTGAGCGGTGAGAGCTTAATTAGAAGTTGATGTCAATTGTCAAGTAATAACGAATTTGGAGCATTCACTCACTCAACTTTTACTCCTCAGCCTATTTCCAGGAAAATAAAAATTGTCGGTTTGTGGAGTGTTGCGTGAAGCAATTGGCGGAGGAAAGTGGAGTGAAATTACTCAATTTTCTAAGCAGGGAAAAAGAGGCTGATTACCTGATTATAAGCTTGAGCGGATTAGCAATCGGCCATTGGAGACGCGACGCATAGTGGCATCGGGAAGCCATGGGAGCTCCAGGTGTTGAAAATGTTCTGCTTCAGACTTCAATGGCGTCCTCCACGTCGTAATTATCCCATGTGACCGCACTGAAACAGCACACTCGCGTTTCTCTCTCTCTCTCTCTCGTCAGTGCTCAACCGCTTCATCCAAGGCTTCTCTCTCTGCCGACGTCATCACCGTGACTGGAGTGGACACTGTCGTCGGTTTCGATCGATCTCGTGCTTCGCTTGTTTCTCTCTCTACTGGTTTTAATTAGGGCTTGGTTTCGAATTTGAAAAAGGTGGGGAGGGGGAGGAGAACCGCTTCGTCTGATTGGTCGGTTTGAGTGTGCGCGAGCACACGAGAGTAAGGCTGTGCGGACTTCGCGGAGGGGAGTTTGGAGAAAGTTGGGCCGCAGGATCAAGTTAGTGTTACACGTGGCGTCTTCTGATTTTCACTGAAGTTATCAATTAAATTACTACAAAATAAAACACATATAAGTATACTCGTGACTCGTGATTAATTAATGATATATAATAACTACTCCCTCCTTTTTTAATATGCTCCAAATGACACATATGGATTAAAAGGTTAATTTGAGTAGATTAACGTAATATTTAATGTTATTGATTATGTAACTTCAATAGATAAGGATTTAATTTATATTTTTAAAATTTTGTGTAAAGCTATTGATAATTATTAATGATGTAAAATTGTTTTCTATTGATTATGATAATGAAATCATTAATATTTATTTTTTAAGATAATTATATATATTAAATACGCATTGAAAAGTGTTAAGTACAGATAAAAATGGATAAAAAAATCAGTTAAATAACATGTAAAAAAGGACAGAGAGAGTATGTATTAATATTTTGATTTGATTTTTAAAGACCATCCATGTGTTCATAGATTAGTTAATGATATTTTTATATTTTAATTTAACATGTACTAATGTTTAATTGGTAATTTAACATTCAAATTATCAAGTTTTGAATAGATTTATACTTGTTTGATTACACAGGATACATTCTTTAGTTATCGAATTTTCTCAAATGTTATTTAAGATTTTTTTAGTTATAAAATAATTCATTATATTACAATCGGTTCATGCACATCATTCACACTTCGAACAAACTGCATAGGACATCATAGAGCACAAAGACCCAATAACTAACATCAATACAGAGACAACAGGACAAATTCCACAAGGGAAAATGAAGATCTCTCACGCATGGGAGATAGATAAATAATATTATTAAAATTCTAATGCAAGGAAGATGAAGAAAACAGATACAACTACCAAGATTTAAACCTTTGACCTTAACACGAGGAACACAACTGTCTTATGAAGCGTAAACCACATAATTGGATTTCTAAGAATAAGCATAAGTGGAAGTGGAACCATAAAGAAGAAGAAGTTGTGGCAAATCACCCAATAACTAAAGCAAATGAGGCAGCCTCTTCCCCTCTGACAACACCGTTCACTAATCAAAGTGATTAGCTCAGTAAACGCACTCGTCTCCTGTAATTTGATTTCAGTAGATAAGGTACCCCTTGACCATATCTCCCTTTATTTGTTGTAGCCAGACCATTCATGTTAAGTTGTCATTTGATTCTTAATCTTTCTGTAAGGGATCACATACGTAAATGTAGTATTGGAGTTTATCAAATCTTGAGGCATAAGTCCGGATTCGAAACAACCTGTTTGTGGTGTTTCAATTCAGACCACATACATAAGTATGAATCATATCCGGATTGAATTTTATTCAATTTTTACTCAACTCAATAGCTCTCACTCGACTGTGTGCGATTCATATAAATTTATTCTTAATTAGGCATGGTAAAAAACGCATTAATAATAAGCGGCCCCTGGTAAAAAAATACAATAAATTTATTCTTAATTAGTCGCAGTTGGATTACAAGTTGTCGGCATGACAGCTGCAACAACTGGAGGACTTTGTGCCTCCAGAGTCGACCTGACCGGCCTTCCTGACCAGCTCTCAGGGCGCAACTTCAAACGGTGGTCAAGTCGTATGAAGATGTGGCTTTGTACTAGGAGTCTGTACCTGGTAGTGGTGACAGAACCACCGGAACCCACCGAGTCTGATCCTAAGGAGGTCGAGATGGATTTCTTCAAGGAAAAAGACATGTGGGCTAAGTGCGCCATTCTGACATCACTAACAGATGAGTTGTATGACGTGTTCAACGTCGATCACCATATGACCAAAAATGCATGGGATGATTTTTACATGAAATACAACACCGATAATCTGGGTCTCGAGAAGTACATCGTCTCTCGATACCTAAACTGTCTGATGGTCGAAGCAAGCCAGTCACCGGACAAGTCCAAGAGGTGAACCACATCTTTCATGAGTTGACAGAAGCAGGAATGACTCTTCTCGAGTCATTCATAGTTATGTCTATCAATGAAAAGTTCCCCCGATCTTGGTTAAACTTCGGCCTCCAACTGAAACATCAGACAGGTCAACTCTCAATGAACCAACTGATGATTTCAGTGACTATAGAGGAGCAGCATAGGAAGCAGCATCAAAACCTACCAGTGGAAGCTAGGGTCAACCTTGCGGTGGCCGAGAAAGGACAGAACAAGAGGGGGAAGATGAATCCAGCATCCAAAAAAATTACCAAGAAGCAAGAAGCAGGCTGTTAAGCCAGTTAAGGCTGACAAAAAGCCATGTTAGGAGTGTGGCCAGGCAGGTCACTTCAGGCATGATTGTCCTAAATAGACAGCCAAACTTGGAAGCAGCACTCCGCAGGCAAACATGGTGACTGAAGGATCTGGAGGAGCAGACACTGCTCAAGGGATCATTCCAAGCTTGAACAGGTATATGACCTTAATATCTAAAGTTCTAACTATATATGAACCCCTTGAGTGGTTGGTTGACACTAGAGCTAATGTAAATATCTGTGCTGATAAAATTCTTTGTGTCTTATCAGCCTGCCGATGAGAGAATAGTGATGATGGGGGATGCCAGTGATGCACAAGTACTGGGGATTGGAACAATCAAATTGCAATTTCCAACTGGAAGTACAATACTACTAGAAGGCGTGCATCATGTGCCGACAATCTGAAGAAACATCATTAACTGTTCTATATTAGTTAGACTAGGTTATGAATTCTGTTTTAAAAATCGTAAGGTTGTGATCATTTTGGATAGTACTTTTATAGCCAAAGGATATCTATTCGATGGGCTATTTAAGCTAAAAGCAGATCATTTTTGTACTATTAATGCTAGTATTTCTGATTTACATTCTATCACTTGTCCTGTTGCAAATATCTTAGAAAATGCATGTATGTGGCATAACAGATTAGGACATGTTAATGATGAATCAATGAAAAGAATGACGAATCTAAACTTGATCTCAAAATACACCATTAATAAGAAGTCAAAATGTCAGATATGTGTTGAAGCTAAGTTAAGAAAGAAACCCTATCATCAGTTAATAGGGATTCAGAAATCCTAAACTTAGTACATATAGACATTTGTGAATTTAATTAAGTATTAACAAGGGATCATAAAAGATACTTCATTATTTTTATTGTGGACTACAGGAAATATTGTTATGTATATTTGTTAGCAAACAAAGATGAGGCCTTAGATAAGTTTATAATTTTCAAAAATGAAATTGAAAATCAAACTGGTAGAAAACTTAAACGCCTAAAGTTTGATAGAGGAGGAGAATATTTTTCAGGTCTGTTTGTTAAATTTTGTCAATCCAACGACATTATTCAAAAAGAAACACCTCCGTATTTACCTCAATCTAATGGGGTAGCAGAACAGAAAAAAAGAACCTTCAAATATATGATTAACAATTTTTTGTTAATATCTAGATTGCCAAAATATTTATGGGGTGAAGCTTTGAATACGACTTGCCATATTCTAAACAGAGTTCCATCCAAGTATAAGGATCACACTTCATACGAGATGTAACTAGGAAACATCCAACCCTGAAATACTTTCATGTGGGGATGTCTTGCTAAAGTTATGGTACCTGACCATAAACACATTAAACTTGGGCCAAAAACTGTTGACACTATCTTTTTAGGGTATGTGGAGACGAGCTATGCCATGAGATTTTTTATTATCAAATCTGAAATTCCTGGTACATAAACACGATTGTGAAGTATCGTGATACTACATTCTTTGAGAATGAATTTCTCATGAAAATGGGAATATCACAAAACTTCAAGGGGCCCAACATTGATACTTCACATGATATAATTTCTGATCATGTGAAGAGGATATCAAATGTGGGGTAAATCCAATTGATTTCAATTCTCCTAATGAAGAGATTGATGAGCTCAGGCGAAGTCAACGCGCTAGGACCGTCAAAGACTTTGGAAATGATTTTATCACCTTCAACGTTGAGGATGATCCAATGAATTTCTAACAAGCTATGTCTTCTTCTGAAGCCAAGCATTGGAAGACCGCAGTTAAAAGTGAGATGGAATCCATTGTCGCTAATGGGACATGGGAATTGGTAAATCTTCATACTGGGTGTAACACTATTGAATGTAAATGAGTTTTTAAAAGAAAACTTAAGTCAGACGTATCCATTGATAAGTACAAAGCCAGACTAGTGGCTAAATAATTCAAACAAAGGGAAGGAATAAATTATTTCGATACCTATTTACTTGTTGCCAGACTGACTACAATCCGAGTGCTTATTGCACTAGCTACCATTCGAGGATTCATTATCCATCAAGTGGATGTGAAAACTGCTTTTCTTCACGAAAATCTAGAAGAGGAAATTTATATGGATCAGCCAAAGGGATTTGTAGCTCCCGGAAATGAAAGAAAAGTTTGCAAGCCTTTTAAGTCTTTATATGGACTAAAACAAGCTCCCAAACTATGGCATACAAAGTTTGATATTACAATACTATCATTTGGGTTTATTGTGAGCGAAAGTGATAAATGTGTTTGAGCATATATAACTTTATGTTTATATGTTGATGACATCTTGATGTTCGGATCTGATATAGATATCATAACTGAAACCAAGTCATTCTTACAAGGTAAGTTTGATATAAAAGATATGTGTGAAGCAAGTGTAACACTTAGGCTTAAATTGACACGGTCAGCTAAAGGGATAACTATTTCTCAATCACACTATATTGAGAAAGACATACTTAGAAAGTATGGTTATCAAAATACCAAAGCTGCAAGAACCACATATAACCAAAAGGTTTCATTGTCTAAGAACAAACTAGAAAATGGTACGAGACCAGATATATCATTCGCGATCTCAAAACTAGCTAGATACAAAAGTTGTCCTGACAAAAGTCATTGTGATGCACTGGATAGGTAATGAGATACCTGAAAGGAACTGTTTCCTTTGAATTACATTATGAAAGATATCCTGATTTGCTGGAAGGATATAGTGATGCTAGTTGGATAACCATGAACTCTGGTTTTAATGGATGTACAGGATATGTATTTACCCTGCTTAGAGGCGCAATAGCCTGGAAGTCTAGTAAATAGACTTTGATAACTCGTTCTACTTTTGAAGCCGAGTTGTTTTCTTTGGATACTACTGGAATGGAAGCTGAATGATTATATAGACTCATGTCAGTTATACCATTCACTAGTAAACCAATTCCACCTATCTCTGTACATTGTGATAATGAAACAACAATTATAAAGATAAGTAATATCAAGTACAATGAGAAAACTAAGAGACATCCAACTTAGACTTAAGTCTATACGTGAAATTAATGTCTAAGGATATCATTGCCATGTACTTTATTGGGTCCAAAGATAATGTGGCAGATCCCTTGATGAAAGGACTTGAGTTAAAACAAGTCCTTAAACTCATATTAGAGATGGGACTGAGAATCGGTGAATAAGTCATCTACAGCAGCAACCAAACCAACACGAGTGGAGATCCTACGAGGTTGGTTCAATGTGGTAACAATAAGTTGTCGAGTGAGTTGAGCATCTAACATATATATACATTAAACATTCTCGAACAAGAAACGTTAGTGTCTCCCTATAAACTGAGAGATGCTGAAATAATTGGAAAATTAGTAAGAGTCATGTACTCTGAATGGGGTCGGGTCAAAAGATGAGATGTTAGCAGTGCATCTTTAGAGACGCCCAACTAGTGGATGTTGCTGAGAGGTCGCAGTTAGAGGAGAGGATTCCTCCTTGAACGCATCCATCATACAGGATCGGGACACATGGTCATAAAGTGTTCAACCTAAAGATTGCTTCTTCAGCTCGTGTCTTGCTGTTCTTAGTAAACTCCCTCACACTAAATGGCTCAGATTCAAGGTGAAATATTCCATCTGGTCCATGTGGAGGCATAAGCTAATTAACTAGATGAGGTTCAAACCCGAGAGGTACCTTTATCGAAGATAAGGGACGGATACCTGCAAAGTCATTATCGACGAATTTGTGAGGGATTGTTACATATATCATGCTCATGAGTGATAATATGTGACATTTGGAAAGGAATTAAATGAGCATGATTTTCCTTGGTTAAATTTATAGATAATTTAATATAAATAAGCAAATCATTAAATATCCTTATATCCCACATTGAGTAGGAAAGAATATTTTAATTTCCTTATTTATAGTTACAGAAGTGGACTATGTTAAAAGGAATGTGAGAAAGTAGTAGGAAGTCAAACACGCGCACTGCCGCCACCAGCGGGGCGCATGCGGTGCGGTGCTGGCATGGGCTGGACCAATTCTTTTTGGAGACTGGCCCTTTTATTGTTTGCTTCAGCCTAACACTGCTATCCAGTGCCTGCTTTTGCAATAGAAGCCCTGTTTTCATTTTTTGCTTAGTCAACAACTATGAAGGAGCGGAGACCAGCAGTTCTGGCGGTTCCTGCAGTTTCCAATGGTTCAGGCAGTTCCAGAGAGTTGCGCCCCTGTGAGTGGAGTGATTGACAATGCATGTGCAGGCCACTTGTCCCTCACTTCTGTAACTGCAAGAACTACCAGAG
This sequence comes from Kalanchoe fedtschenkoi, assembly GCA_002312845.1. NCBI lineage: Eukaryota > Viridiplantae > Streptophyta > Magnoliopsida > Saxifragales > Crassulaceae > Kalanchoe > Kalanchoe fedtschenkoi. The sequence goes on from NQLW01000058.1 coordinate 2,014,774, forward strand.
GAGGTCCTACTATAAATAGAGGAGTCCTCTTCATTTGTCAAATACACCATAACACACTCCTCTCCGCTCCTTCTCTACTGTAGTGCATAAAAGTTTTCTACTATTAATTGTCGTATTCCTCTCCTGCTTTCACAAATCAGTGGGTCAGCTACATAAGAAGCTCTCGAGGCGGTCTTATCTGGCGCTGGCGGTGCAAGGCGGAATAACTGGTTATCGTCTTATCCTGGGAGGATCCAGCAAGCATCCCGGTCTACACCTTGGTGGGGCTGATTTCCTCTAAGGCTAACTACCCACGGTAGTAATTCGGTAAAAAGAAGTATCATGCTTTGCTTTCTTACTCTTGTCTATTTTATTTTGATACATGCAGTTAATGTAACCAGCATGCTAGAACGTCCAATTCCAACAACCGAGACTTATTCAATGGAAGATATGGGCATTTTTTACCACTTGTATATTGAGCAGCTGGTGGATATGAGCAGCATTCTTACGACGCGGTTTAAGGATTGGGCGGAGGTTACGGCGCATAGGGGGCTCGGGGTGGACTCTTCGTCTCTAAGATAGCTCAGTAATACGATTTGGGCATGAAAAATCATACTCCGACCACTCACATTTATTTGGATTTGATTGCTCTCCGAAATTGCAGGATGATCCGGAGAGAGGGTGATCAGACTGTGTGGGTCGTCAAGGCTCAGGGAGAGAGTGCCGCACGGAAGAGAGATAAACTTGATGCGGGAGATGAGATCAGAAATGCAAATGGTGAGCAGGTTGAAAGATGAGATGGTGCCACTCACACAGGGGCGTTTCAGGTTGAAAGATGAAAAAGAACGAGGCATAGTGCGGGTGATGAGATCAACGAACCGGATGACGATGAGATGGTGCCACTCACACAGCTGAGGGGGGCAGAAGAGCGGATGACCAAGCTGGAGGAGGAGCTTCGAGTATTATGAGATGAGAAAGCGAAAGTGAGAAGCAAAACCACAGTCTCAGCGAAACCAAAGATGAACTAGCTGAAAAATGGCAGGTAAAAACAAAGGAACCTGGCGCTCATTCAACTCTCGTTGCGTTGAGACTGTGGTTTTCCTTCTCACTTTCGCTTTCTTCACAGCTCGTTCTGCATCAAAAATGAGTTCTTCAGCTATGTAGCGACCTTCCATTTTTCTCTGCCGATTTCTAGCCGCTCTATTTGCATCTTTAAGACTTTGACACTCCTCTTTGATTCCTCTTGTGCTCCGTTGGGGCAACGAATTCAACGTCTTTCGCTACATCTTTAACTGGATTTTACTGTGTTTCTTTTTCAACAGACTTTTGAATTACATCTTCCATCACAGGCTCATCATTTTGTTGATTGGCACTTCTGTGTCCGTCTTATCCACTCTTTCTGAAGCTTTTTCAGGTTCTTCGGAAACCGCTTGTAGTGGCTCTGCATCATCTTCAACGCACACGAATTGATGATCATCACCATCTGTATCCTTCTCTTCAAAGTAAACCTCTGCAGTTCCCCATCATTTAAAGCGAGCATCATATCTACCAAATCTTTGTCATACTCCTGCAAATGCCTGAATTACAAATGCGTTTTAGGAAATTTCCAATACCTCTTAACCCCATTCTTATACCCGTATTCAGAACCAAGTCCTCAAAATCAAACAAAGTAAGGGAATCCGTATGTATCCCTTTCAAGATCTCTGACCTGCCTCCAACGTACTATTCACAATCGCCTTGTATAAAGCATCCCCCATGGCAAACCTTAACATTCAACATCTTATCTTCTATTATCGAACAACTCAGAATTAGAATCAAGTGAAGATGACAAAGTGAAGAAAAAACTCTAGATGCAGGTGTGGAATGGTTAAAGGAGGAGCGGATGAGTGATTGTCACCGGTTATGACCTAGATGCAGCCGTGGAATGGTTGAAGGATGAGAGGACCAGTGACTATCACTATTGATGCCGGAAAAGTGCCGTAATGGGATCGTATGTTGGTCAGTGTCTGTCCGACAATTGAGATGGAATGTGCTAGAATAAAAAATAAAGGATAATAGAGTATTATTTGACTCTTAATCACGGAGGGTTAACAGATGTTAACGGGAGTGGATGGAAATTAACAGGGTTACTATGTTTAACGAAAATCTGTATTTTTGCACCCTATTTGTCAATTTTGATAGTTCGGACAGTAAGTGGGGAGGTGAGGATAGTTCAGGACCCCTTTTAGAATTTTTCCATTTGTATAATGACTAGTTTGTATGGCCTGTGTTATGTTACGAGACTCAGATGTATATTATGATCCTATGACTTTTGGGGTGTGTTTGGTTTATGGAAAATTTGTGGGACAAAAAATTCGGTGGAAAATGAATTGTTCATGAAATCCATCTTTTTTACTTTGTTTGGTTAGAGATTAATATTCATATAAAGTAGTAAAACACTCTTTGTTTGTTATAATTTTTCACATAATTTTTAACTAATTTTTCCTTCCTTACTTTTTAAATCAAACAATAAATTTCTTTCCATTTTTTTAATTTTTTCTTCCCACCTTCCTAAACCAAACACATACGTTTTGTACACAGTATTATTTATACGTGTATTATTAATACTCGTATAAATAATATCACCTATTGAGTAGGTATTACTAATACGGTTTCCAAAGCTAATTTTTCTCTCACTGCATTATTAATATGTATTCCTATTTTGTACCAAACATATCACCATAATATTAATAATATCATCTCATTCTTAATACATGCTATCAACTGGATGCTTATATTTCGCTTTACCTAAGTATTTATCAAATTCGCACCTCTCTTGCATAATCATTGCGAAATTACTAACTGCGAATTTTTTTCAAGTTTCTCTTGCTTTATATATCCGCATTTTTCTAACGAAAATCATTTTTAAAAAAATTTAAAATATTGTCTATTTGACATTTGAGGAAATCAATGAAAATATTTGCATTATCGACTTGATATTTGCGAACATTCATCGCACTCGACGTTTGTATAGACTTTTGGGTTTATTATTTTTATTTATTATTTTAATTTTTTTAAAATCAAACTAATATTTACAAAAACAAATTATGAAATTTTTAAATGTTTTCTGAATATATTAAAATACAACATAAAATTTGATGAACATGAATAACAAACTGACTAATGTAATTATTCACTTGATAAACATAAATATCAAACTCATGAACATAAATATTAATATGATGAACAAAACTATTTTAATGAATATGAAATACAAAATTTATTACTTTATTTATTATTTGAATTTTTCTCAATCAAAATTTATTTTTAAACTTTTTCTGATTTTTTTTCTAAATTTTATTCTTTAATATTCATTTTGGATAAATAAAATTTCTTAGTTCAACTAATACGACATAAAATAGCGTCACTTTAAACGAAAACACTCACTTGGATGAGCTTGTCTCATGAATCATTGCCCAAAACTTCCCTCAGTGCTTAACTAATCAATTATTTCAGTTATTAAATACATTATGAATATAGATAATTCCATTTAATCGTCAAATCAATTTTTTCAATTAATATCCACCTAATTCGTTAAGCGTTAGGTCCAACAATTTTTTACAACACTGTTTAAAAGTCAAATCTCAGATTGGATGAACCATTCTATTTTTATTACACGAAACATCCCAAAATTATGTGCTAAATGCTAATAATATCCACTGTTTAATCTTCCTTACCATCGCTTATCGTCTCACTATTTTTCCTCTCCAGAACTATTATTCATACGATACCCACTTTCTCATCAGGCCCATCTATTTAAAATCTAGTTTGATAGAGCGTAATAGTAATGGGATAACATGAATAATACTAATTAAATATGTTTATTTCACTATCCGTATAAGTATTAATAATACATATCATAAATTTTACTCTTTAAAACCCTTATTAACAAGCTCTTTCAATTAGGTGGTATTATTAATACGGGGTATTAGTAATACACCCACATTCCATACGGGCTACCAAACGTAACCTTAAGGTGTTTCCGAATCTAATTTTGGAGAGAAAAGAAAAGAGAGGGGAGTAAAAATATATCTCTTGGATTATTAATATTTAGCATAGTTTGAACCAAACACATTAAAGTGTTATTAATTATCAAGTCTCATTCTTAATCCTGATTACCAAACATGAGCTAATGAATTAGCTTGTGTATTGTATGCCATCATATACCTTACTACGAGCAAAATTAATCGATAAGTTGTTAATATTTTAAAAAAATTTCATGCAAAAAATAGAATTAGTGAATTATTACTGGTGATGAATGATTCTTTTATTGATTATAATAATGAATTGGTTATTGTTTGACATTTAAGTTAGTTGTTAATATTAAGTATTCATTCAAAATGTTAAGTGATAAGTAATTATATTAAAGTAAAAGAGAACAGATGGAGTATTGTTTGTCATTTATTAAATTGAGTAGATTAAAAAACTATTAATATTGATCAAATTTAATATATATATATATATATTTAAAAAAATGCGTAAAATATAAGTCATGATATTGTTGATATTAGTAGTTGTCTACACTCTATTCATTCTCTCCATCATATCTTAATTTTGAATTTAATTTGTAGACTATCGTATTATTGCTAAATCATAATTTGCAATTATGATTTTTCCTATATCATCATTCAAACTAAAATAAGTCAGGTTATCAAATCTTAGTTCACAATTGCCAACAAGGTTGTGGCATTTAGTTTGGGTGGTGGTCTTTCATTATCGAAGTTAGGGGTTTGAATTTTGATGGTTGGATGTGTCGTGCGTGTTTTTTTCTGTCTTACGTGGGAGTTTTAATAATATTGTTTCTATCTCTTCCTTCTTCTCTCGTGGATGCTGTCTGTTCACCTCTATTTGGATATTGTTGAGTTGTTGTTCGGCGTGGGTGTGATATGTTTATGAGTATTATTAATATTTACGAATGGATTGTAATGACATTGAATTATCTTATAATATAAAAAACCTCAGTTCACATTTGACTTTTATAAGAATTTCGCAGTTGTCAAATGTAATTTTCCATGAAAATAATCAAATTTCTCTATTATCTTTGCAAAATCTGATCACAATTATCATAATGTATTTATGAACTGATAGACAATGTGTCCTAATTTGATTAATTGTGGACATTAATGTAAATTATAGCTTACAATTTTGATTATAATAAAGAAATTATAAATTATAATATTGAACTGTGGTGGTAGAAATATTATGCTTTAAAAACAAATATAAATAATGATAGATTGAAAATTCATAAATTGCAGTCATGTTACACGTCATCAACAACTTGTGTTAGCAATTGATTAGAGTTTAAATATGAATATAAAAAAAATTAATTTAATTAGAAGTTCATTAAAATTAGAAATATTGTTTAGCAGAGTTATTTAGATTACTATTTTAGTAGGATGAAAAAATATATTTAGTTTAATATTAGTTAAAATCAAATTTCAGATTGAGGTTATGGAAAATTTTACATAGATGAAGTTTTTAAGAAACATAGTATTGAGTAGTTGGACTGAAAATTGACTAGTGAGTACAAAAATCAGAAATATAACATTTTCAGCTTGAACTAGGGGTAAAAAAATTATAAAATGTATTATTTTTTTATCTATATTGAGGGTAGTTTGTGTCGGACTTGGGCAAATAGTTGTCCCCATTATCGATCTGTTGCTACTATATAAATAGGATATCACAGTGAGATGGACAAATTGATATTGACTTGCTAAAAGTTCTTGAGAATTCAGGATGATTTTTTTTAATAGTGGAGTTTTCTTTATATGATTTTAGTTATAGAAAATCAATTAAAGAGTTTGATAAATCTGTATTCAAGAGTATTGAGCATAATATATCCACTTATTATAATATATATCTATTAATAATGGATTATCGTGTCCATAAATTTTGTTGAAAGTCATATCACGCTTAGAACATCATATTTTTCTTTCTTTATTTTAATCTATCAACGTTTTTGTTTGTGTTTTGTGCTAATGTATCATGTTGGTATTTTGCTATGCTAGAGACTTTTTTTTGTCAAACAAAACTTGAGAAGACATGTTTAGATGTTCTTTGATTTAATGAAAATGAAAAAAATGAGATAAAATTTACATTATTTTATATTAATTTTATTTTATTTAGTTATAGGTGAACACTGTAATACTCTCTAGTTTATTTCAAATTTTCTTTCTAAGTTTTTTTATCTAAGTTATTCTTATTCAATTTCTCTTAAACCAAATATAAAATTTGTTTAATTTTCAATCTCATTTTTCTTTTCATCATATTCTGTTTAAACAAAAAAAGCCTAACTATTCATTTTCCAAATGGTTTAACAAATAGAGTTGAAGTTACAAATTATTTTTTAAAAAAAAAATTATTGCCATTGAAACTGTGCAACTTACGCGCTGAATTGATATAAAATAAATTCGAATGCCACCAAAATATAAATCTAATTCATAATATCCATGAAATAGAAACAATCAGTTGCTGGATTTCAAAACGTGTGGATGTCGAAAACTACAACATTAATA
>NQLW01000058.1:2021374-2031718 GCA_002312845.1 Kalanchoe fedtschenkoi
AATAATAATGTTGTGACATTATTATCAAGCAATAAGACAAAACATTATTGTAACCGACCACACACACCTTCCAAACTCTCTTCCCTTCTCAGCCAGACATTTCTGCTTAGATGTAACTTCACTCCACCGCTTTACATTGTCGTACCAATTTCCATCCATTTCGACACTGAGGCGTGAATTTCTCGCGTACAAATTCGAACCAAATTCATTTATTTGTTAAAAAAAAGTGTAATGCTTTTACTAAGCATTGTCATTTAAGTGGAATTTTAACCGTTAAATATTTTTAGACATAGTTATTGAAACCGGACTAATCGGTGCCTGGGCCGGTCCAATTCTACTTAATACACTGTATATGGGTTCAACCGGATTGATTTGGTCAAATTAGAAAGATTTATTTAAATCAGTTCAATATTTAATACATATTTAAATTACCATGATGATCCAAATTAATACTATATTGTAAACTGAATAAATATTAATGCTAATATGACTTCATCAAGAATATAATTCCTGCAATTAAACGCATGAGATATAATCGATTCGATCTCCCATTCGATTTTGATATGATTTTAATATATATTTTGTACATGGATCAATTTTGGCGTGTTTCTTAAATAAAATTTATTATGTGCTCTCACCAATTGAATCAACATCTTATTTATAATAAAAATTACTTAAATAAGAAAACAAGAAAACAAGGAGGTGCTCCGATCATATTCTCCCAAAAAAATAATTTGTTTTGTGAGATTGATTAATAATGATCATCATGTAAATATAAAATTTTAAATACCTAAATTATACTTGCCAAACAAAATCGTTTGAATTCATTTAAAAATCCAAGTATGATAAATATTCAAACATAATCTGGTTGCGATAATCCAGTTATATTTATTTTAATAAAATATTTATCATCATGTATATTCCGATGAATACTCTGGCTTACATTAAAATCAAACATGTATACTACCTACGATTCTTGATTGAGTTATGAGTTAGGCAGTGAATTTGGGGATGCAATCAAATCGTGTCCTCCAAACTTTTTAGACATCTTTGTACTTACTCCCTCCGTCCTATAATACATACCGTTTAAGATTAATTTGAATAGATTAAAATGAAGTAAATGTTAGTGGTTGAATAAATTTAATGAGTTGGTGGTTGGTGTTTTTTTTTTAAAAAATGTGCAAAAAGTAAAATTGATAGATTATTACTGGCGATGAGTGATTTTTTATTGATTATGATAAAAAAGTGATTAATGTTTGATGTTTTAATGTTGTTGTTTATATAAAATATACATCAAAAATTGTTAAATAACAAATAAAAAAAAATTAATTAAGTGACATATAAAATATGATAGAGAGAATATGTTTCTGATGCGATTAAGATAAGTGGCAGCCAGTTAAATTTGCTCGTGCCTAAGACTGAATTATTGGTGCACAAACAGTCCCAATGTTAAGTCAACTGGATTTAGCTATCCATGACAGCTTTCGGTTCCTAACACATGTATGATTAGACCATTTTATACCCCATTTTATTGATAGTATATTAGTTGATAGATCAATTTAAATTCCAACAAATTGATTTTTCGAATGCACATTCTTGATATTTATTATAAAAATTATTAATATAAAGATTTAAACAAAAAATTGATGTATTTGTTTGAGAACTAACATCATTGGATTCGAGCCACATACCACTTTACTTTTAGATACTGAAATGAGTTCGTTACATAGCAGTTGTTACGCAATTCTAATATATTCGTGGTCATGTAACGGTATCAGAATTTAAATACAAAATCTAAAATTATTATACATTAACTAATAGCACCATTAACCTGAAATACCACATGCCTCATTCATCCAAATTGTGACACTCAAATATACTCTCTATGTCATCTTTTACATATCACCTAATCGAATTTTTTGTTCACTTTTACTTGACACTTAACATTTTTCAATACGTATTTAATATCTACAACTATCTTAAAAAATCAAACATTAATGGTGACCAATTAAAAAGTAATTCTACACAACTATTAATAATACATCAATTATATCTTTCACATGAAAATTTAAAAATATACATTAAATCTTTTTTATTAAATTCATTCAATCGCTAATATTAAATATCATTTTAATTTATTCAATTTAAATTTAAACAACATGTATACGATGACAGATAGAGTGAATTATAAGAAAAGTTTAACAATAAAAACACATTAATTTAATTAAATATAAAAAAAACCACACTGATTTCGAAATATAAAAAAATAATCAACCACATCAATATCATCCACTCATATGCTTCATGGCAGGCTCTGGTTCAAACCCATAGATAAGGACACATGCATGTTATTCCTCTATTTACCCATCCAACGGCTCGGATCACCCCTCATTGCATTCTCAACCGTCCGATCAAATCCTCTGACTAACCCAACGCAGACCAGATCTTAACCGCGGTTAGTTACTTAACCACGCGTACCCCTCTTCTCTCTCATCTCTTTTCTTCCTCCTCCATTTTCTGCTCTCTCAGCTTTAGCATGAGTGCGTGAGCTCCGCAGAGAGAGATGATGAGAGAGAGAGATTGATTCGCTTCTCTGCTGATGATGATGGTGGTGTTGATAAGTGAGCAATGATGGCGATGGTGTTGATTCAATCTAACAGTAGCGTCGACTGATTGAGGGAGAGATTTCGTGTTCGATTTGTTCCAGCGATTTTTTTAGAGGCTTGTAGATCCGCAATATCATTAATCCGTGCATTCCTGAGTCCACGCTCATGCCCGCTCGGTTGGAGTTTCAGAATCCGGTGTAAGTTCGTTGCAGCTTGTTAGTAGAGTTTCGTCAGTTGGTTTGGCTCAGATCTTCGTTTCAGGACACAGATGTGAAATTTGGGAGTCTATTAGTCTCAGATCTGCAGATCTAGTTGTATTTATGTGGAACGGAGGTTTGAATTTCTGGTTCATGGTCGAGATCTGAGCAGTTAGGGTTTAGGTTATGCAGCTGTTGAATGATAATCGTTGACTTGAATTGACTGTTTCTGGTTCGGGCTGGAGATTTGGTAAAGATGAATTATTGTCCGGAGGAGGTGTTGGAGTATGTCTTTGATTCCATAACGAGTCATAGAGACAGGAACTCTGTGTCTCTGGTGTGTAAATTGTGGTACAAGGTGGAGAGATGGAGCAGGCAAAGGGTGTTTATCGGCAACTGTTATGCAATTAGTCCGGAGAGGTTGGTTTCAAGGTTTCCGAGGTTGAAGGCACTGACTTTGAAGGGGAAGCCTCATTTCGCTGATTTCAATTTGGTCCCAGATGATTGGGGAGGTCATGTTTATCCATGGATTGAAGCTATGGCTAAGAATAACATTGGGTTGGAGGAGCTGAGGTTGAAGAGGATGGTGGTTACTGATGAGTGCCTTGAGCTGATATCCACTGCCTTTGTGAATTTTAAGTCTCTGGTTTTGGTGAGCTGTGAAGGGTTCTCGACTGATGGGCTTGCTGCTATTGCGGCAAATTGCAGGTATGGATGGTATCTCGTGGCCCTTATGTGTTGTGATTCTGGTTCTGATGAATCTAGTCTCATATTCTGTACGATAGTTTCAAAGATATTTGTATTTTAGAGTTATAATTCTTATAATTATAACATGGTAGAAGTGTGAACATCAGTGCTGCAGCTGGCTAGATAAGCTGGCAGGCTGAATTAAAATGAGTCCTGTTTTGAATTATCTCATCTCAATACTGTTCTGGTATTTTTTTTATTTTCTTGTATAGATGGGGTAAGAATGTGTATTGGCGTTACTTAGTTTGCATCTGCTGATATAGGAATTATGATTTGCATAATTTTCTCGTTTGACATCAATTTTTTTTTTTTGGTATAGTCACACGGAGAATCGGATTTACTTTTGTATGTTTTGGCTTTGATTGTGGTTAACTGTTTAATACAGAGACCTCAGAGAATTAGATTTGCAAGAGAATGATATTGAGGATCGAAGAGGGCACTGGCTAAGCTGTTTCCCTGAGAACTGCACATCACTTGTATCCTTGAATTTTGCATGCCTCAGAGGGGAAGTAAATTTGGCTTCTTTGGAGAAGTTGGTAGCTAGGAGTCCTAATCTTAGAAGTATGAAGCTTAATCGAGCTGTGCCTCTTGACACGCTCCAAAAGCTTCTGGCCAAAGCACCCAAGTTGGAGGACTTGGGTACAGGCTCTTACGTTCATGACTCAGATTCGGATACCTACAATAAGTTAAAAAGTACCATTGAGAAGTGCACATCTGTTAGGAGTCTGTCGGGGTTCTTGGAGGTCGCTCCAGGCTGCCTTCCAGCTATTCACCAGCTTTGCACTAATTTGACTTCATTGAATCTTAGTTATGCGCCTGGAATTCACGGCAACGATCTGATTAAGCTAATTTCCCAGTGCAAAAAGCTTCAGCGTCTGTGGGTCTGTTTTCTCTACTTGAATTGATTTGTTAGAAGCTTGTCTCTTTTTTGACAAATTTGATAATTGCACCGTATCATTGGATTTTACTTTCTCTGTTGAGTAAATGTCAAACTTGTGGTCTTTTTTTTTTCAGATATTGGATTGTATTGGGGATAAAGGACTTGGGGTGGTGGCTTCCACGTGCAAGGACTTGGAGGAACTGAGGGTTTTCCCTTCAGATCCTTATGGAGCTGGGAATGATGCTGTAACTGAGGTTGGCTTGGTTGAAATATCTGCCGGCTGCCCAAAGTTTCACTCAGTTCTTTATTTTTGCCAGCAGATGACCAACGATGCCCTCAAAACAGTGGCAAAAAACTGTCCAAATTTCTCCCGTTTCAGATTGTGCATTCTGGATCCAACAAAACCTGACCCCATAACCTTGCAGCCTCTGGATGAAGGTTTCGGTGCCATTGTCCAGTCATCTAAGAATATCCGACGTCTGTCCCTCTCCGGCCTCCTTACCGACCTGGTTTTCCAGTACATAGGGATGTACGCAGAGCAGCTGGAAATGCTCTCGATTGCATTTGCTGGAGACAGTGACAAGGGAATGCTGCATGTTCTAAGGGGCTGCAAGAAGCTCAAGAAGCTTGAGATCAGGGACAGTCCCTTTGGCGACATGGCTCTTCTTGCTGATGTGGGAAAGTATGAGACAATGCGATCCCTTTGGATGTCTTCTTGCGACATCACCTTGGGAGCCTGCAAACTGCTAGCCAAGAAAATGCCAATGCTGAATGTGGAGATAATAAATGACGATGAGGATGAAATGGAAGTTGTAGGGGAGGATAGCCAGAAAGTTGGGAAGATGTATTTATACCGAACTCTGGCTGGGCCAAGGAAAGATGCCCCTGATTTCGTGGTGACTTTGTAGCTCCAAGCTTTGACATTTCACCCTTAATTATGTTTGTTGTAATATTCGCAGTACTTCACTTAAAAAACATCCAACCTTAGTCCTTGTTGTACTCTTTTAATTTTCATAATGTTCGCCTTCAATTGTCTCCCAGGTGGTGACAGAGAGACTAGTGTCGAAGTCCCAATGTACATGTGAATCAAGTAAATGTCCCATGTAGGGGTATCAGGTAAGTCAACCATGGCTATGCCAGTGTGACTGAAAACCTCATTCACGGCCTATCTATTAAGAAGAAAGACCTATCATGAAATCCAGTGATCTGTCAGACTAAGTCAAGCTGAATGACTCTACGAGTAACTTCTCTATTTCATCTGGACAGACCGACAGATCAACCATACAGGCAGGTCATCCTTGGCTCCAAAACAGACTCATCCCTAACCGAGTGTTGGTCTGGGGAGTTGTTTAACGATCTTGTATCTCCAAATTCAAGACTTTAAAGTACAAGACTTCACTCATTCTCATCCAAAAATGGACACTATCCCCCACACCAATACTCAGCGCCCAAGTTTCAATTGAGAACTAACCCATGCAGCCGAATATCATCAGGGCGAACTCTCTCTTTACACCTTGTTTTTTATTCCCCTCATCACATCGCCCCTTGCTCGCTTCAAGCACCCCTTTTAGGCCGCCCTTGACAAAAAGCAAATGGATAATTACAATGGAGATGTAAGGGTAGCTGCGTGTGTTTATTGCTTTTGCAGGGACCCCAGCCCTACACGTGGACCTAAACATACAGGCATGTAGACAGGTGATAGTAAGAGATGCATCGTGGTTTGGTGGGTCTTAAATGCATTTGATGTTCTAAATATTATGATTGTTGGATAACATCAGATTAATTCGTTCCAAGATCTCGGATCGCATTTCAAAATCAATTGACAATAAGTGTGGTGGTCCAACTATATATGAAACACATATGTGAGTTTAACTTGGGCGATGTGGGACTTTAAGTCAATATATGGACAACACCCGTTAACCATCATGGGTAGGAATATAAATAAAAACCGATAAATTGATGAATCGAATCAAATCGAACCGATAGGTTCGGAACGTTAGTGGTTCGATTACGGTTTTAAATTTTGAAAAGTCGATGACTAATGGTTTGGTTTTAAATTTTTTCAAACAGAACCGATCTAAATCGAACAAAATTAGGATTTTATATAAAAAATTCTCCTATTTAGTTGTTAAATTAGTTAATATATAGTTCATCAAAAAAATTAACCGAACCAAATCGAACAATGTGGTTTGATTTGGTTTGACTTTTTAAAATTAGCGATTCGGTTCGGTTTCAAATTTCTCAAACCGATTACCAACTCTTTGGTTTGATTTTTTTATTAAAAACCGAACTGAATCGTTACACCCCAATCACGGGCATGTTCCAAGGGTACAGCGAAACCCGCTCTGATATCATTAAAATTAGTCGGAACCACACTCAAAACCAATTAACAATAAATGGAATAGCCCTACTAAATATAAGGCACGTATGTGAACTTAATCTCGACAACAGGGGAACAGTTCAAGCCGGCGTTGATATAACATAATTCAAAATACGATTTGCTTGGAGGATCATTTGTCAACAAAAGTAAGCTTGACCAATAACAGATTTTGATTGGAATGTTATTGCGGATCACGCTTTGTAGAGAACTTAATGCTTGATTTTGTTCCAGAGGAAAATCTACTGGAAGGGGTAAGAATAAGTTGATTCTTCATTGGTTTGATTCCTCCGACCCTTGCCATTTTCATCACTGATTCCTCCTTCGCAAGCAACCTTTGACATCTTCCAAGCAATCGATTCAAAGATAAGTGTCAAAAAAAGAATATGATCAATTTTTAGGGGTTTTTCCGGTTATCTGTTTATATTTATTGTAGAATTTTTGTGACATGCGATGAAAAATTAAAGAGTCTATGGCAGTGTTTCTGAAATGTTTTTATGAGAGAATAAAAAAGGAGAGAAGTTGAAAATGACATTTAGACTGTTCTTGAGTTTAGAAAGGGTGAATTTAGGTGTTTGGATTATGTCCAATTCGGACGGATTCAAGAGAGATAGGGAGGTGAAGAGATGAAAATGATAATTTTGTCCTTATATTTATGTTTTCATTGTTTGTTTTTCAATCGGGTAGGGGTATTTTAATCTATTTTTATTTTTTTCCCTCTTCCAAATTCCACCCAAATTCGGAAATAATCATTTCTCTTTTTCCCTCATTTCTCATTTCTTCTTCTTTCAAATCCTTTTTCTTCAATTCCTTCCAACTACAGAGCCTAGTAGAGGTTCTATTTGTTGAATGTTTATGATGAAGGTTGACAATAAAGATTATATTGATCATTTTAGAAAAATATAAAATATAATAAATTAAATATTTTGATAATTTTGTATTAGACAATTTACCGTGGTTAGTGATTATGCAATTTATTTATATTTTAAAAATGACCAACATAACTTGGTGGTGTCAGTATACGTAAATTTAAAATTATTTATATTTTTATATGTAAAAACTTTTCTATGATGAAGTATAGGGCTGCTCATTGGTTTGGTTCTATTCAAAATCCAACCCAATTGAAACTTTATTATATTCTTTGGTTTTTTATTCAAAATCGAACTGATTTGTAACGGTTCGATTTTAAATCAAATCAACTTTTCCAGTTCGGTCAAAAAACCAAAAAAACCAATTAAAGTAAATTTTTTAATAACATTCTTACATAATAATAATTTAAATCATAATAAATTTGGTAAAAACTAGATAAAGTAAATTTTGTTTGTTTGTTGTGAATAGTGTAATACCCAATTTTGACATTCAAATATAAATTAAGTAATCAAAAATAATAAATAAATCCATTTATTTTTATTATTATTTTAATAATCAGTTTTTGGTTCGTTTTAATATTTTATTAACCGATAACCGAATCATAATAATTTTAATATTTCAGTTCAGTTTAAAAACCAAATTATTAATCATCAAAACCAGACTTTTTTTGAACCGAATTGAATGATTTTTTTGGTTTGTACCGAACTAGAAACAACTGTATCCAATTTTCCGAAAAATCAAATATGTTTGTGGCGCACACGAGATGACAAAGAAATTCATGCGATCCATTAAACGTGATTTAGACAATATAATGAAGCAATTAGCATTTCACACGCAAGACTAACCGAGCATTTACCGTAGCAACAAAGATGATAATTTTCAGCCACGAACTAACCACTGGAATTAGCAACGAAATTACCATAGCAGCATTTCTTACTAGCGGAAAGAAAACTAAGGCTGGAAAGAGCCGTTGGGAGCCCAGCCTCCGCCCCTGAGCAGCATTTCCCGGTGCAAGTCTTGCTTGAGCTTGTAAGTGGACATGACGGTGAGAATGAGGAAGACGAAGAAGGCTAGGAACGAGAAGATTAGCGATACGAGCATTTGGATGCAGAATTTGGCCGCGTTGTCGCACACCGTCACCCACCCTACGTCGTTCTGTCCGTAGAATGCGATCCAGCCGATAGCGGACGCCGCAGCGCAGCCGGAGATCTCCAAGACCATCATGACCTGCAAACCACTCATACAAGTTTATGATGGAGCTAGAGAGCTATTTCAACTATGAAAATTACAAGTTTATTGTAGAAATTAAATTAAAATTTATAATTGCATTTTTTAACTAATATTAATATATGACTTATATTATCGTGCAAAAATTATAGGGTAAACGACAAAAACATACCATAAACTATCACTAATTTTCAGATTAAGTACCAAATTTTTTAGTTTTTCAATTTCAATACCGAACTTTTTAATTTTACAATTTTAGTACTATACGCTTAATAGAAAGAAGAAATTAATATGAAATATGAAATTAGTTTGTAAGTCCGACTCTTTAGCTAGAATTTTAAAATTTGCATAAACATATCGGTCACAAAATTTATTTTTATATATAAATTTTCTCATTTTATTAAGTGTATAGTACTGAAATTGAAGAATTAAAAAGTTTGAAACTTAATTTGAAAATGAATGGTATTTCAGGGTATGTTTTTGTAGTTTACCCAAAATTATATTGTTTTGTCATCATATTAAATAATATTGTTTTGTTCACACAAAGAAACTCATAAATTTTATACTAAACCGACTTTATTACTAAACAAATTTAAGAAGATTAATTCTATTTAATGAATCAAAATCAATGTGACATTATAAATTAATGAAATTTTTTATCTATTTTTAAATATTTAGATAGTTATGACTGTAATTGGATAAATATAGTTCAAAACCTCATTTAAAATTTTTGTAGAGTGATTCTTAAATCAACACGGTACATAATCGTGTGAGGTGTATCTCACATGTCAAATTAAAAAAAATGATAAAACCACAAAATATTGATATCATCTTCATCTGTCAGCTACGTTTAATTTTGAATTTTTGACTAGTCAGACGCATTAATGACAATGCATCCAACATGGTGAACTGTGTATACATAGACTACGTTGACTGAATTAATTTTTTTTGCTAGAGAGTATCTCATATCACTCATTGAGCTCAAAATACCAACTTATAAATATAGTTGGACTCTCACTCATCGGCAATTGATTTTGAGTGTGGAACCAACTTACTAACATGGTATCAGAGCGGGTTTTAACCGCATTTCTGGATAAACCGGAATAAATTGGTCTAACGTGTTGGTTACGTCCAGATATTGATTTATTACGATGTCGTAGGGATCTCGCAAGTGATGGGATGTTGGTGCATAGGGAGTATCCCACATTACTCATTGAGTTCAAAACACTTGAGTATTGAACTAATTTACTAACATTTTTTTCATGAGGGATCTCAAATATATTCATATTGATGTGATAGTATCTAAATTTAAATTTATTGTTTGAGAATTGTTAGACACGCTCACAGTCGACTTGAACAACACTTTAATTAAGAGTTGAACACTCACCAGATCGTGGAAGAAAATAGCGAAATGGTACTTGTGATCGGATCTCGGAGGTC
>NQLW01000058.1:2031766-2044839 GCA_002312845.1 Kalanchoe fedtschenkoi
AGTGACGATCACGCCAATGGCGGCCGCGGCGAGCGCAGCGGCCAGGACCCGGAGCACGATTTGCTGGAGGAAGAGGCGCTTCTCGGACGCAGGCGGGCTAGTGTTATTGTGAGGGGATGAGAAGCTCTTCTTCAGTGCATCTTGGTCCGAGGGTGCACCAGCCATGATGTTATAGAATATATATATCCTTAAAAGTTGCTAAGGATCCGGAAACAAAGAAGGTGATGCTGAAAATCACAAAGTAGTAGAATAAGATTTGTAATGTGAGCATGGAAATAAATAGGGAGAGACAAATCTGATTGTGTGATGGGAGAAGTGACAGGTGAACACCTCTGTGTGTAATTCATTTTAGATTCCAAATTCAAGTAACAGGTGAAATGTATTTAAGATATCTGATATACTCAAAGTTTAGGGGTTCAAACTCTGATGGTTGAGTGTGTTGTGTGTGTTTTCTTCTTCTCCCTCTATGAGAGTTTTCATTATATTGTTTCTGTCTCTTTCCTGCATAGGAGTTCGATCTGTTCGCCTATTTGTATAGGTGTGATTGAGTTTTTGTTCGGTTTGGTGCCATATATGGCTTGCTCGCAGGTGTGATCGATATGTGTGAGCCGATTATAATGCATTGAACTACTTGTAATCAAAAAAACAAAAAGAAGCGATTCAATATATTTGGATTCACACGGACTAAGAATAAGTGAAAGCTTATACGTATTTAGATTCAGTGACTTCAGTTCAGTTTAATTTATTTAATTTTAGTTAACTTTAATTAAATATATGATTTAATCTATTGATCTTACTAAATTTTGGTTTTAGTTCATTTAAATGAAATTTCTAAATAATTTTTTCAATCTTAAAAGAATCAGTTTAGTATAAAGTTAGTGAAAAGGGGAGAAGAGACTATTAAAGAGATGAGCTGATCGACCTCAACATGGGAATAGTTTCAATTTTTGTAAGATTGACGAGTAGAAGACAATTCATAATCACCTTGCTGATTCAGTCGGTTCATTTTTAGTCTATGCACATTTAATATTTTCATTCACTAAAACAAGAAAATAACTATTTCATAATCATAGTTCATAAAAAAAAATATTTTTCCATCACTAATAGTAATAATACATCACATTTTAATAAAAAAATTCAAACAATACATTATATACAAACTAATTAATTTGATCAACAATTTATTTTAAAATCTATTTAACCCACTTAATTTAATTTTAAATGATTACTATATAATAAATTATTTGGTTTAGGAAAAATTTGGTGGAAAGTGGATTCCCTTAAGGAATTCATCCTATTTTTCCTTGTTTGGTTAGGGGTAAAAAATGGTGGAAAAGTGCTAAAGCATTCCTCATTTTAAAAAAAAAATTATTTTTTATTTTCCATCAAAATTTTCCACAAACTTTTCTTTTAACTTTCTCACAAATTTTTCTTCTGATTTTTCATAAAATTTCTTTGCACCAAATTTTTCTCAAACCAAATACAATCTTAGATGTGATTGGTTTGGGGAAAGTTTGAGATAAATGAGAATTTGAGTATAAAGTGAATTTTTCATGAAATTCATTGTATTTTTCTCTTATTAGATTATGTGTGGATTTTTTTAAAAAAAATACTAAAAAATTTCTTTAATTTTAAAAAATAATCTTTCATATTTTCCATTTAATTTTCCATCTCCAATCTCATTTCCCTCAAATTTTCTTTTTTCCTCAAATTTTTCGTAAACCAAACACAACCTTAAATGTGTTTATCATCAAATTATATTGATATTGTTTCGTTCACATAAATAAAATAACGTCATATTCAATTACCAACAAGGTGTTGAAGAAGTGGTTAAGGGTGTTGTTTAACAACCACCAAGATATCAACCACATTTATATGCTGAAGGTGCACGTGAGTTGACCCGCATTCATATAAGAATGGATGGTATGGTGGTTTGAGATTTCATCCAACAATCTTCATGTTTTAGATTTAAGTCGTGTGATACTACATGAGCATATGAATATACTGAAATGTGTGAGATGATCCGCAACGAGTTTGACTTCATTATTATAAGATTAAAATGAAAAATATGTGGCTTTAATCACACAAAAATATATATATTGATATGCCACTTGGGGCTGTGGGGGAGATCCAGAGTTAAATGGGAGTCTTGTTAGCCATACAGTATAAACAGACACAGTTGCATGGTTTTTATGCTTAAGGGGTCCATAGAATTGAATGATATGGACATGTAATTTGGACAGCTACAAGAACTTATTCAAGGTGCAAATGAATTGTGACAACTGGCTAGTATGAAATGATATTCTTCATTTTATGAAAAAAATACACGTAATTTTAGCACAATTTTTTAAATAATAATATTAATTTAAAAATATAATTCAAAATTTACTTTATAAATTAGTCTAATTTTTTTTTTTTTGTCTCTTGCAACATTTTTGATAGTGGGAAGTCAAACTAGAGAAAGTGTTTATAGTTCAAAACATCATTTATGCATTTTCTTAAAATTTGTGTACATTTGTATTCATATTGTACACGAATTGAATATTGTCCCTGTTACTAGAGTTTTTAGTTTATTTTGGTTATGGCTCGAATATTCTCTTCACTCTTTGATAAGAAAATCAGACTCGACGTACCTACAATATATTCATACACTTATTGTAGCTCAAAACATTATTTATTCGTATCCATAAAATATGTGTAGATTTGTAATAAAATTGTACACGAATTGAATATTGCCCCCATTACTACAGTTTTTATAGTTTTTTTTTGTTATGGCTCGAACCTTCTCTTCACTTTTTGATAGTAGAGTCAGACTCGACGCACCTACAACATATTCGTAAAGTTATTGTAGCTCAAAACATCATTTATTTGTATCCATAAAATTTGTGTATATATTGCCCCTATTACTAGAATTTTTATAGCTTTTTTTAGGTTAGGGCTCATACATCCCCTTCACTTTTGGATAGTAGAACCAGACTCGTTGCAAATCAGATCTGACGCACCTACAACATATTCATAAAGTTATTGTAGTTCAAAACATCATTTATTCGTATCCATAAAATTTGTGTATATTTGTAATAACATTCACACGAACTGAATATTGCCCCATTACTAGATTATTATTTTTTTGAGTCAGGAATCATACATTTCTTTATTCAGCCAGACTCATTGTGGATCTGTTTTAGCACATTTACAACATATTCATGTTCATGTGATATCACGATAGCTCAAATTCGAGATATGAATATTTTAAAACAAGTTTTTATTTATTTATTTCATTTCAGTTAAGATTCAATGTCGATTTGATTATCATCCCTAATTAATGTAGCTCGACCCCAAGATTAGGTCTTAATTAAGCCGTCACCAATAATACATTATTGTCGAAACTAAATAGATTGATATTGACCTTGTCGTAATCAAATTGGCTGCACCTTTGTCATGAACATAATTATGACCCCATGAAGCGACGCAACCCTAGCTCAACTTAGACTCTCTACTTTCTAAGTTTATTTTTATATGTCATTGAAATGAATTTTTTTATATATTTTTATGTGTTACTTAACATTTTTCAATGTATATTTAATATCTGTAACTATCTTAAAAATTAAATATTAATAATTTCATTATTATAATCAATAAAAAAATATTATGCACCAATAATAATTAATCAATTATATCTTTTAATAAAAAAAATAAAAATACATATTAATTCATAACTTGTTAAGTTCACGCAACTACTAGTATTAAATATTATTTTAATCTATTCAATTTAATCTTAAACAACGAAGAAAGTAATAAGTGATAAACATCGATATTAACTATCTAAAACTGATGATTGTAACTACAAAAATTTTAAAATTCTAACACTCCACCACGCATCATCTTCATACCACATATTTTTTTATTATGTGATTTTTATTTAAAACTTTCTTCTCCCACTTGTGCTCTCTCAACCGTACATCTTCGCAATCGATCGCTCGGTTCAATACGGGACAACGATGAGATTTAAGTCAAATTATAAAAAAAATTTATTTGTGGGTGTAATTGAGAAATTGAAAATTGCACAAAAACATTGAAAATCACCGTTATTAAAACCAAATCGTACCGATCAGTTAGATATATTGAATTGAGAATCAGACCAGGATCCGACATGATGTTTTTTGGAATCAGATCTGGTGCTGCAAAGTAATTGACAACCACTTAAAAACGACATAGTTTTAAATTTTATTAACTAATCTTAAATTAACACATGTCTCATTAAAATTAAGAGATAAAATCCAAAAGGGGCCCTGAACTATCACCACTTACCCAATTGCGGTCAGAACTACCACAATTTCCAAAAAGGTGCGATGAAAAAAAAACTGGATTGATTTTCTAAAATAAAATTTACCTTTATATTCCTAAACTAATATTATTATAACACTTAAATTTGTGGGCGAAGATTATGTTGTTTGATTATCAAAAAAAATTAAATCGTTTTGTGCACATAAAGAAAACGAAGTCTTTTGATAACCAAATGACATAATTTTCACACACAAATCTAAGTCTTATAAAGATATTAGTTTTGGAATGTAATGATGAATTTTATTTTAAAAAATCAGTCTAGATTTTTTTTTCATCGTACCCTTTTTAGAAATCATGGTAGTTCTGACTGCAATTGGGTAAGTGGTGATAGTTCAGAGCCTTTTTGGATTTTCCCCCTAAAATTAATCGTGTAATTGTGAACTAATTAGATATTATTAAGGCTAGATTTCACATTAAATAAAAAAATATGGATTCAAACCAATTGATAAGACTATGTATTCGGTTTTTTAATTCGTCAGTTGGACCGATTGGACAGACCAATTTGACCGGCGGTTCCACAAATTAAGTTATTGATTTAATGGTAGGAATTTAAGATGGCGGCTAAGAGAGTGTGGGTTTGAATTGTCAATAAAAGTATACAAATAAACTCGATTATCAAACATGTAAAAGAGTAGAGAGATTAATTATTAATTATATATAATTAGAAATTAGTAATCCGATTTATGTTAGGGAAAAAACATAAAATGGGTTTTGAAATATCATGTTTACTCAATTACGATCCGAACCACCACCATGTCCAAAAGGGTGTGATGGAAAAAATCGGACTGATTTTGGATGATACTTAAGACCATTTTGTTTGATTTCTTAAATGTAATTGATCTTATAAAATTTGTTGAGATTATTAAAATGATTGAGTATGAAAAGAGGCCGTTTTCTTTATGTGCGCAAATAATTTTATTTATTTTGATAACCAAACAGAGTAATTTTACACACAAATCTAATATTATAATAATATTAGTTTATGAATGTAATGATAAATTTTATTTTAGAAAATCAATTTAATTTTTTTCTTCGCATAATTTTTAAAAATAGTGATAGTTCGTAACGCAATTGCATACACAGTGATAGTTCAACATTCCTTTTAAATTTCATCCCTTTATATTAATATCTTCGGTTGGATCCAATTTAACTTACAATCCGATACATAGATAAAACGGATACATAGATAAAACGGACCGGAACCTGATCCGAATCCCGGTCCAACCGGATGGATGCTTTTGTATGAAAAGAAATTCCGAACCAGAAACATGAGCTAGGGTTTAAGGTGATTCGGAAAGGTTAAGGAAGCAGAGGAAGATGGCGTTCTGGGGTACGCGAGTGTTGGAGATCGTGAAGAAGCACGATTCGGGGGGTCTTCTGTGGAAGAGGATCAAGCTGACGCCTACCAGAAAGGCCAACGCCAAAAAGAGGCTCCGTAGGGTTTGGCAGGTGCGCTGCCACCATCTCCCTGCGTTTCATCCTCTGCTATTCGTTTAATTTAGGGCTTCAGGTTTCAGATTCGCAAATTAATTTCACGTCAAATCCCCCACCCCATTTTTGCTTCTTGATTGTCGGGCACAGATCTCATCTGATTGAAAAATTAGGTCTACGCGCAATCCAGTTGACTGGTGCTTGATTTTTGCTTCTGGGGGGGCTTATGATTGATGGATTACAAATTCTGGCCAGATTGGTACTTCACTGTGCTTTCTTGAAATGGCAGAAGATGAACCAGTGAATAAGTGATACTTGTGGCTTTTGTGAAGTGTTCAATCAAGCAGATAACAGTGTGATTTGGACTTGTCTATCCATGTATCATGCATGTACCATATTCATAGCCTTGTTAAGATGTTGGAATTTGAACTATGCTGACATTGATGGAGTGGTAAAAAGGGAATGCTGTAGTTTACTTTGGGATGGAGTGATAAAATGGTGCTTTCATAGCCATACGGGATGTGTAGTGTCTTGTTGGAAAGGCTAGATGGGAAGTGTTGGTATAGGTGGCTGTAAGATTTTCATGTTGGCTTAACCAAATTTTTCTCTGATTTTTTCCAAGCATATGACGGGTAATTCAAGTTCTTGAAAAAATTCGTGGGTAATGTCCATGTTGGTGTATCGCTATCACAGTCTTAGGCTCATATTTGATTAAGCTACATGGTTTTATATTTGAAATGTGCCGACATTGATGGAGTGGTAAAAAGGGAATGGTGTAGTTTGCTTATGGGATGGAGTGATAAAACGGTGCTTTCATAGCCTTACGGGATGTGTAGTGTCTTGTTGGAAAGGTTAGATGGGAAGTATTGGTATAGGTGGCTGTAAGATTTTCATGTTGGCTTAACCGAATTTTTCTCTGATTTTTTCCAAGCGTATGACGGGTAATTCAAGTTCTTGAAAAAATTCGTGGGTATTGTCCATGTCGGTGTATTGCTGTCACAGTCTTAGGCTCATATTTGATCAAGCTATGTGGTCTGATATTTGAAATGTGCTGACATTGATGGATTGGTAAAAAGGGGATGCTGTAGTTTACTTATGGATTGTGTAGAGGTTTTGATGTGCCTTGTTGGAAAGGTTAGATGGGAAGTTGTGGTATAGGTGGCTGTAAGATTTCCATGTTGGCTTAATCGTTGAAAATTTTCTCTGTCCTAGCGTATGAAGGTTAATTCAAGTTCTTTAAAAAAATTTGTGGATATCGTACATGTCAGTGGATCGCTTTCGCAGTCATACACTCATATTTGATCGGTCTGAAAGTTGTAGTTTCCATCTAAGGTTTCCAATGGCATGGCATCAGCAATGAGCATCCTACTTAGTATTTTAAGTCTTTTATAGGTGAATCATTTTTACTCTGCAAAAAGCGTCTGACAAGCTTGTTGTTTGTTTTAGTGTGTTACTCGTGTATTGATATTTGTTCTTTGAATGGTAGAATGAAGCGGTCCTGAGAGCTTGCGCTGAGCCACCTCCGTCAAAATCATCAGTTCCTGGATCCAGTAAAAGCTCTTAAGACTGGCCGCAAGTCATAGCCACTTGCCATCCATGCATGGAAGTTTCTTGTCACAGCTGAAGTTCCCAGGATTTTTTGGTGGCTGTTTCAATGATGAACCAAGCAAGTTGAATCGGCAATGTAGCCAGGACAGGAAAGATTCGTTTACCGGTGTATTAACTAGGCAGCTTGTTCACTCTTCAACTTTTATTATGAATAATCAATCAACTGTGACACTACATTTGTGCAATTGAAGTGGTTATCACATATTTCTTCCTTGATTTACAATAAGAGTTGAGATGCTGTTGATCAACAGTGCCATCATCAGACAAACGAAAGCCATAGGCTTGCAGTCTGCGGATGTCTCGTGGAATAGGAGACTGCCAAGTCCCATCCCACCAAGCAGGAGGCATAAGAGGTGTGAAAGCACATTGATCAGTCTGCTTTCGACAGCTCAATGGACCTGCGAATCTGTTCCAGGCATGACCCCAGCCAATCTGATTCTTCAAGCCGTCAGACAACAGATTACTCTGGAAGCTGCTTAAAAATGAGAAGCTTTTGTTTGAAGAACGGTCATCTGAAAGGTAACAAAACAAGCCAGAAGTTAATAACTATGGGCAGATTTTGTTGCAACAAGAGCAAGACGTGCGAGTGTGGGAGTTGTTAGTCCTAACATACCCAGCCGGTTAGCTGAAGCGAGCGCAGCAATCAGTTGAGCATAAGTCGTCCCAACACGCCTATGGGCTCCAGTGATTACTGCACTCTTTGCTCGTGATGCAAGAAAAAAATCGACAAAGGCAACCCATCGGGGTGCTGGTCCCCAGTCCTTCGATCTAAAATCTCGACTATGCAGAACATTGGCTTGAACGGAAACATTACCTCTGTAATGCTCATAATTGAAATGTAGAACCTGCAAGTCATCGGAGACGGAATGAGATGCACGCCAAATAACTGCCGGGTTCATTTTAAAAGTTTTTCTGGGTTGATTACAATCTTTCTTATCAGAGATAGATCTCCTAAATAGATATAAATGACAGCCAAATATTGTGGTTCCGCAGCACATAATATTTATTGTGCGAACTGCATATAAAATATCTGAATAAGGTACCTCAGCAAAGTCATGTATATGCGGCGTGATCTCTTTGATGAAAGACGGAGTGTCAGAGATCAATACCACCCTGGGCCTTACTGTGTGGTGCAGATTTCCTATCGCTTTTTGGAGGCAGACTAGTGCTGCTCTCACAGCCCTCACTGACCTGAAACAGAGAGCCCGAGGGCAATTTGAGACGCATCAAGGGATGAACAAAACTCGAAGTTTAGAGTTTCAAAATAATAGTCTACATGCTCTCCCCATCAAGTGTGTAAGTAGATCTATTAAAGGAGAATAGATGATTGGGGGCATTATTTCATACCCTAGAATCTTCTCCAACGAGGGACAGCTTAATAGTAAGGATAGGAAAATGAAGTTCTGAAAGGTAGCCTGCTCATCGAAGCTCAAAAAAATTCATTTAACAAACTGACTTGGGGTGCTTACCTATTCATCAGCATTCGCATATGAAGTGAAATGTCCGGATCTGATCCACTTTTAATAACCCAGTCGACAGCTTCTGCCACATCTCTCTGTGGAGATATGAGAACTCGCAATAACTCACCAAAAACATTAGGCCGCTCATCAAGTTTGCCAGGATCCCCGAACAACCTAACAGCGGATTTCCTCATCTCGGGGTGTGAACTCTTCAGGAAAAACTGAGCCGCAACAGCATCAGTGGTACCTTGAAACCTGATCGTGCAACATAAACCTGGATTGGTCGTCATGGTGTATGCTACTAACAGCAGGAATATAATTCGCTTGCTTTACCATATTATAGGCTGCTTCCACCGAATCCAGTTGCTGCAGAGAACTCCTGATTTCACTGGGTTCTCAAAATCATCAATTCGCACAGCCAAATCTCTCCCATATTTCTTCACGCAATGGTTCTCATGCCAAAGGTGTTTCACCTCACCTAAGGTGAACGCATGGCTGGTATAAGATATGTAATCTCCAAAAGGATATTTCCCCCTGAAATAAGATCACATCGGCCTTGTTACACAGGCAACAACATAAAGTTCAATTTAAAGTTGGCTCACAACTTAGAATTCCAATCCTCAATAAAAATCAAGCTGCACAAACGATATGGATATACAAAAGACTTGAGCAGAGTAAGGACCAATATGCCTGGTTTGCCCAATGATCAACGAGCGGTTCAACATGATGCTCAGCGCTGCACCAGTGAGGATCTTGTACATCTCATTCCCAAAACCTGCTTGAAATGCTTTCCCAATCACAAACCCTCTTCGGCAAAACTGCTCCGGTGGGAGGCTCCTCACTCTTTCAGCACCTAAAAATACACCAATAAAATTGCATCAACAAGCCACCCTTAAAAATAGCAAGCCATTGAACCAGTGTTGTAAAAAGAGATAGTCGTCTAGGCGGGGAATTTTTACGCAGCCTAGTGACTAATAGGCCGCCTAGACGGTGTGACGGAGGGATTTTAGAGCTGTGAGTGAAACTCCACTGATTTTTTTTTCCAAATGTGAATCTTTTGTTTCGTTCTCTATCATTTATAAATCCGCTTTTGATTTCTTTTCCATTCTGACATTTTCGCAGTTGGGAACGGTTACAATTTTACTTTTGGTCATTTCTGCGTGTTTCTCCAATCGGATTTGTAAGGTTTGTAACTGCAAAAAAATATAAAATTTTCGCAGTTCCAAATTGTCATATTCTGTTACGATTTAACAACATCACAAATTGATTATAACAGTCTGGAACTGTGAAAATCTTATAATTTTATGCAGTTCCGAACCTTGCAAATCCAACAAGTTAGAAACAGACAATTGGATGAACGGCGAAAATGTGGTAAATTGTAACGATTCCCAACTGCGAAAAGATCACAATTGTAACGATTTGCAAGGTTGAGAACCGGCGAAAATGTGGTTTACAAATGAAAGAGAACCAAGTAAAAGAGTCACATTTGAAAAAAAGATACCGTGCACTTGGAAATGCCGCTGGATCAATCCCCTGACTCTCAGACTTGGCTCCACAAACCCTCGCTCAAACACCTCTCCCATCTCCTCCACCGTCGCGCATCTTTTCGCCGCCGCCTCGCTCTTTGAAATCCCGCTCTCCGAGCTGACATCGGTCGCGAAAATCGAGTCCGACTCGTTCTCCAACCTCCGTTCATCGAGTCTCGTCTGAGTCGTCTGTGCGACCTCGTCGGCGCGGGGATCGACGGATCTCGACGAGAGCAGCGCCAGGCTTATCGCTGCGCAGATTCCGAACGAGAGGAGGAGGCACAGGTTGGTACTGACCGTAACCGGTGGCCGTTTTCTCGCGCCGCTGCTCTTCATCGCCGTCTCGATCGATTTCCGACGGGAAGGCTGAGGCGGAGTAAAGTTTGGAATTCGATTTTGCGGAAGCAGAAGCTGCTGGTTGACTGAGTTTGACCAAAGAAGCAATCCACAAATGGAGTCATGTTTAAATAGGAAAAGTAGAAAATTGAATTTTTTACAAAAATTAGCATAATACTGAAAATGATGATGGTGGAGTGGATTGGTGGTGAATAGTAGATTAGCCGTTCTGATGTAATTAATAATTTGATAAAAAAAGTAACATTATTTATTTAGAATTTTATTTATTTATTTATTTTTTAATATAAAAGTAACATTAGTAGGCTGTAGGCTGCATAAGGTTTCATGCCAGTCCTCTGTTGCCTTTTTTTTTCTTTCAAAACAGGGAATTATCCCCTGTCAATTCAGCCCACGAGATATTTTTGTTTGTCATTTTCATCTTTTTTATTTTTGCCGGCATTGTATGAATATCTTCTTTTACTTCTCTTTTGATATATTGCATGCTTTTTTTGGTGCTCCTGAAAATTATGTCATTCCTTTCATTCCAAATATTATACACCACAATATTGATGATGCTCCTGGCTGTCAAGTTTCTCATAACTGGCCGTGCATATTTACTCATCACCCTAGTCAGTACATCATACAAACCTCCATTTAATTGTTTCATGTGGAGGTAGCTACAAGAAAATTTTAATAACTTTGCACAAATAGGGCAATTGAACAAAAGATGGTTCAAGTCTTCATTCACATTCATGCATAGAGGGTATTAGAAATTAGTGATAATACCAAATTTTTCCAACATGTCTTTTGTGTTAACTCTACCCTTACATTCCAACCAAATAATAAAATTTTGCTTTGGCAAACACATTTTATTCCAGCATACATTTGAATTCAGGTTTGTCCTCCCATTTGTTCAGAAATTTATAGGCAGCCTCAGTAGAAAAAAAAATACCTGGACAGCTCCAACTTACTTGCCCCTCCATCACTCGTACCCTATCTTGGTTTTCTTGGGCACACTTTGTCAGTTTCCATCCATGCAATATTAGAATGTCCTTACAATCTGAACAGATTCCTGCCTTTGATGAAATAGGTGTGGATCCATTGGATCTACTAGGGCTCTTTTTTCAGGAGGATGTCCCAAACTTGGCACAAGACAAGATCTTTGTTATTGTCTATAAAGTTCCCAATACCGAGACCTCCTCTTTTTTCAGGGCAACAAATTAATTCACATGCCACTTGGATTTTTTTGAGTGTTCCTTGCCACTCATAAAAGGGATCTAATTTTTCATTAATATTTTTAATGACAGCTTTAGGAAAATTGAAGATTCTAGCCCAATAATTGGTTAATGTGGAGAAGACTGAGTTGACAAGCACTAATCTTCCTGCATAGGTTAATGTTTTGGCAGTTCAGGGGTTAATAGTCTAGAAGAAGGTGGTTTGAAAGGATTTTTTTGGATAACTTGAAAATAAACTATTAGATTTAATTAAAAATTAAATAATAATCTTAAAAACTAAAATTAAAATATTTGTTTTTTTTAAATTATTAAAGAGAGAGAATATTGAACCTTTTATTCCGATATTTACATTTGTTTATGGGGCGACACAAAACGACGTTAGACCAACGGTGAAACGGCGGAGTGAGGATTGGATTGGGGTTGAGTCAAAGGTCAAGCGTAGGGGTGTAAATTCGGTTAATAACCGACCGAATTACTTATTCGGTTAACCGAGCCGGTTAACCGATCAAAAAAATTTTTAACCATTAACCGAACCGAATTTTCGGTTAACCGAGTATTCGGTTAACCGTAAATTCGGTTAATTTCGGTTAATTTAACCAATTAACCGAAAATTGGTTCAAGCTTGACAAGCTCAAGCCCAAAAATTCAGAGCTCGGCTCAGCTTAAGCTCATTCTCGGCTCAAATCAGTGAAACTCAAATTTTCCTCAACTTAAGCTCAACTTAACCGAAAAATGCAGTTGCTAGAAACATTATTTTTAGTGATGTGGGACAACTGAAACTGCAGGATTGTGCAGGGGCTCGACTAAAAAACTGCAGCACTACTTCTTCACATGTCAATAGCATGGTTGCTGGGTCTGCTCGTATTGGCTCTGCTGAAGTGTTCCTTCAGTTCAGGAGCAACAA
The DNA here is from genome assembly GCA_002312845.1 of Kalanchoe fedtschenkoi. Lineage (NCBI taxonomy): Eukaryota > Viridiplantae > Streptophyta > Magnoliopsida > Saxifragales > Crassulaceae > Kalanchoe > Kalanchoe fedtschenkoi. The sequence goes on from NQLW01000058.1 coordinate 2,044,611, forward strand.
TACCAGTCATCTCAGTAAGTTCTTGACGTTCAGGATTGTGCGCCAAAGCTTTTACCGACAAATTTTCAGGGACACCTCCCTGGCCTACTTCTCCTTAGATTTCGTGGGTTCCTCCTCAGACTTCTTTTCCTCCTTTGCAGCAAGGGTCTCCTCCTTTGAGGCTTCTTCAGTTTCCTTCTCCTTTGAGACATCTTCAGTTTTCTTCTCCTCAACACTCAGCTTATCAAGA
>NQLW01000058.1:2045963-2085214 GCA_002312845.1 Kalanchoe fedtschenkoi
AAAAAGAGTGAGCTGATTACATTTCTCCTTCATTCGCGCAACCTTCTTGGCATCTCTGCCTCTATGCCTATGCGCAGTCTCTCTCCTTCTAACCACGGCATTCAAGGAGCAAGCACCAAGAGCAAAGTGATTGTTAGGAAAGGTTTGGCCGAGAGGTAGTGGATCAGCTTGGGAATGTCAGCAATGGAGGAGAGTCATCCTAAGGAGAAATCTGATAAGGATGACGGATCGAAAATAGATGAGGGCAAAGGCAGTAATGGAGGCGAGGCCGAACATCAGTATCACGGGGCTGATCAGGAGATTGAGCATCATGATGATCGAAATGAGAAGAGGGAAGATGAGGGCGATGGGGATGGGAAGAAAGGTGGGTCTGATGATGGTGATGAGAAGGTTGATGGTGGTGAAGAGAAGAGGGAAATTGAGGAGGAGCCGCCGTCTGAGATCTTTCATTCGAGCCTGGCAACACTGTCGAACGAGATCGATGAGTTTGTGGTGAGGCTGGGGGATATGTGGGTTGAGATGCAGAGGAAGGAGGAGGAGGAGATGCAAAAAACGAAGGATGAGGAGATGCAGAGGAAGAAGGATGAGATGGAGAGAAAGAACGATGAGGAAAAGGAGGAGAAGAAGGATGATGAGAAGAAGGATGACAGTGGGGATGTTGAAAAAACCGGTGATGCAGATCAAGCTGCTGAGGCCGATGAGGATGCAAAGTCGGAGACGAAAGACACTGAGGATTTGGTCGAAGAAGAGGGGAAAATCGCCCTGGAAGTTCCAGATTTTGTCGACAATTTTGCAAGCTTGGTGGAGGCCAAGATTGTCAACTACGAGTTCAGCGAGGGGACGGCGAAATGGCGCCAAGCAGAAGGGGGCGAGCCAGCCTTCTTCGAAAATGTGGATCGTCTGTATAAACTTGCTAACGCTCTCAGCAACCTGAGCAGATCCGAGCCGAATTACGCAGACTCGCTCAACCGGGTAGGCGGGGTTCTGCACAAAGCAATGCTGTTTACGGAAGACGAGTTTAAATCCATCCTGGAGGACGTCACGACGGTTGATCCCAACTCAGACGCCTTGAAGGCAAAGCAGGAGTCAGTAGACGGAACAGCGAATGAGACTGAATCCTCCAGTAACGAGCTCGAGTTCCCTGGCTACACTGCGGAGCAGATCTCAGATCTCAGCAGGCTCGCACACGCGATGATCTCAGCTGGATACGACACGGAATGCTGCCAGATCTATTTCATCTTGAGGCGCAACATCTTCGAGGAGAGCCTGATCAGAAAGCTGGGGTTCCAAAAGAGCAGCATTGACGAAGTTCTGAAAATGAACTGGGAGACTCTGGGGCGAGAGATCGGCACATGGATCACGACCTTCAAGCAATGCGCCAAGGTCAACTTCCCTGGCGAGCGGAAGCTCGCCCAATCCATCTTCACCGACTACAAACTGTTATCCGATTCACTCCACCACAATCTCAGCAAAGGCGTCATAATGCAGCTGCTGAACTTCGCGGAAGCCGTGGCGATGACCAAGCGATCAGCCGAAAAGCTCTTCAAAGTGCTAGACATGTACGAAACGCTACGAGACGTGATCCCGGCTTTGGACGAGCTTTTTCCGGAGCAAGGCGTGGATGAGATCAGATCAGAGTCACTGTCAGCCAAGAGCCGCCTCGGCGAGGCGGCCGTGTCCATCTTCTGCGAGCTGGAAAATTCCATCAAATCGGATACAAACCGAACTCCGGTTCCAGGCGGCGCCGTCCACCCGCTGACGCGCTACACCATCAACTACCTGAAATACGCTTGTGAGTACAAAAACACGCTGGAGCAGGTGTTCAGGGACCACCACAAGGTCGAGCGAGCCGACTCCACCTCCGCGCCCGACTACCGAGTCCCGGACCACATCGACGCGGAGAAGGCTCGCGAGTCGCCGTTCGTGGTCCAGCTGGTCAAGGTCATGGACCTGCTCGACGCCTACATCGATTCCAAATCGAAGCTGTACAAGGACGTTTCGTTAAGCTACATCTTCCTGATGAACAACGGGAGGTACATCCTGCAGCGGATCAGAGCCGACATCAACGAGCTGATGGGAGATTCGTGGTGCCGGAAGCGCTCGTCGGAGCTCAGATCGTACCACAAAAACTACCAGCGGGAGACGTGGGGGAAGGTACTGCAGTGCCTGAGCCAGGAAGGGCTGAACGTGAACGGGAAGGTGCCGAAGCCGGTGCTGAAGGAGCGGTTCAAGAACTTCAACGCGCTGTTCGACGAGATCCACCGCACGCAGAGCGCGTGGATCGTGAGCGACGAACAGCTGCAGTCGGAGCTGCAGGTGTCGATATCGGCGGTGGTGATTCCTGCGTACAGAGCGTTTTTAGGGAGATTTAATCAGCATTTTACGCCGGGCAGGCAGACTGAGAAGTACGTCAAGTACCAGCCGGAGGACATCGAGTCGTGTCTGGATGATTTGTTTGCTGGAAACCCTAACGCGGGATTAGGGAAGAAGAAGCCTTGAGTTGGAGTGACGATTGAAACGCTGCGTTTTGGATGAGTTTGAAGAACGCTGTCGTTTACCGGTATGAAAATTGCGTTTCTAGACCTCCATTTTTGCGATCCGAAAATGTTTGCAGGTGTAGGCTGTTGATTGTATTTTCTATTTTGTACCTTTTATTAAATGTATATTTTCTGTGTGATTTTTCCATGACACCTGATTTTTGTAGCAAATTGGTGTAATGAATGAGATTTAATTGTCTTAAGAATAAAGTTAAATATTCATTTCTAATTAAGTTGTAGTGAAGATATCAATTCTAATCATATTAGATTTAGTTGAGTGTGCCTTTTTATTTATTTTTATTAATTTCATTTCATTTTATTATACAATGAATACGACTACATCAAATACTCACAGGCCTCCAACCTTCTCTACATTGTCCCTAAGGGATCCAACCTCTCCAAGCCATGTAATTCCTTCAACATGAGACTTGAATATTGGTTGACAACACCTCATACTAACAGGCAAAGCCCATATGATACAACATGATACTTGAATATTGTTTCACAGTATCATTGAAAATAAATTTTTGACTTTTGTATAGTTTCGCATGTCACTCGGAATTATCTTTAAATTAAGGACCATCCTCTCCCCCCAGTAAAATCATTTAGAAATATCTTTGAAAACGGAATGGTCATATAACTAATGTTGACCTTGGATCGAATATCAAAAGCCCTTATTTGAATTCAATGTAGTTGGATATGAATCTAATGGACTACGGGCTAAGATGTGATTCGACATATTCACACCAGCTGACTAGTGACCGTACTAGAGGACTCACCAACCTCATTCACTTAACCCTCTTCATTATCATCCTCATCGTCATCATCACTAAACATTTCACTAGCTAACCTTTCGGCCTCATTGCTATCTTCTTCTAATAAATTCAAATCATCAGTATCATATTCATCAACAATAACAGAAGTTCTAAAGTACCCATAAAAACACCATCAAATTTTAATTTTCTGTGCTTCATGGTTACACAATTGAATCAGATAATTTAGGCAGAACATAATCCACAAAAATAAAAAGCATAACACAGACATCCACAAAAATCAAAATATATTTCATAGTAATCGGCTATCTGAAGATATTGATTTGGGAAAACTAATTTTAATTACCTATCACTTACTCTAAAATCATATACAACTCTAAACAAAAACCCTAACTACCATAGTTATCAAAACTAGACCGGACCGATCGGTTGGATCGGAAATCGGACTTAGTACCCGATCCGATTTGAAAGTACCAGTTGGGTTGAACCAATTTATTATAATTAATGACTTAACTAAAGTTTAATTACATAGAATCTATACCTAAAATTTCATTTTACTAAAAATTTTAAAGTTGGGATTTGAATCCAACCCTATAAAATCCCATGCGGATGCTCAAGCCATCAGACTACCCATACACATAGCAGTTGTTTTGATAACTGAAAAATTAAATTTCATAATGTTACATGTAATTGGACCGATGATCGAATCGGGTTGAACCGCCGGTTCATAAAAAGCGGAAACAGGAAACTGAAGCCCTTACCGTTTCGGCATCTGACTCGGTTCTGATAACTATGCTAATCACATCGCAAAACTATAGTATCGACATTGTTAGATTCACATTTGTACCCTGAGTTTAGAAGGAGAGGCAGCGACAATCGAACTACGGCAACGAAAGGTGACACACAAACCAAACAGATGCGCGAAGGAGGGACAGAGAGGAATGGAGATCGTCTGTTTGATGCGACGTGAGAAACGAAGGGGGTTTCCAAATCCGTAAGAGAGCAAACCGCGGATACGGGTTCCGGTTTTCTCTTATTTCCCTGTTGCGTTTCATTGATAAAAATCGGAATTATTAGTCGGCGGCGGTTTGATTAAACGATGTCAGTGACATGCTGTCTGCAAATCATCCACACTGCGCCATAGAGGAAAAGTTGACGGTTTGCTTAGACAAACCGTCGATAACACTTTGACTGTTTGATCTAAGTAAGGTATATTCGAAATTAAAGTAAAAATAGAATATTTTTGATACAAAATCAACAGAAATAGATATTTTAGAGAGAGAGAAAATCTGTTAAAAGTGTAAAAACTTAATCCATCCTGACAGATTTCTGCTTGTCGTCGAGCGTCACTGGCGCTGGCTGTGAAATTCTGAAAGTTCTGTAGCCGTAATTACCGTGACGTTAAGACGACGACGTTCTCATAGTCTAGTGAATACTTGCAGACAGAGCAAAAAAGATTCCTTGCAGTACGATATATCCCGACCCCACTGCCCGACTCGGCAAATTAATTACAAAAAAACAAAACTATAAAAAAATATTTTCCACTAGAATATAAATATCCAGAGGATTTAATTCAATTCTTAAATTGTACGATAAATAAAATATAATAAGTGAATAAAAGAGAGAAAAATAGAGAGGCAGAAGACGACGACTGACTGGCTATAATTGAATTCGCGACGAGAAAGGTCCTCCCGAGATCGGGTTTAGGGTTTCGCATCTTTCACCAACCGCTCAATCCACCCATCCATCGCCTACGGATTCACTTACGCCGGCCCGATTCGCGTTCCTAGTCTCGTCTCCGAGCTCGACTGCGCGGTAAGCGTTTTTCAATTTCGTGTTTTGGTTTGGTAGTTGTGACGTTGATCGGTTGACTGATCTGATTGGCTGGTGGAGTTGTTGATTGACTGTCAGTGTTTGAGAATTGGTCGGATTTCGGATTGGAGGTTGGGAATGAGTGTGTGGTTTTGTTGTTGGTTTTGGCAGGGGTGGGAGGACAGATGCCGGAGGAGGATTTGGTGGAGTTGAAGTTCAGACTGTACGATGGGACGGATATTGGTCCGTTTCAGTATTCGCCTGCGTTCACGGTAGCTATGTTGAAGGAGAGAATTGTCACTGACTGGCCCAAAGGTCAGAATCCAGTTCCTGCGATTTTAGCTCGTTGGTGCATATAAAAGGAGCATCTCACATCGCTCATTGAGCTCAAACACTAACCGTATAGTTGAACTCTTCAATTCATTGACAATTGATTTTGAGTGTGGAACCAACTTACTAAAATGGTATCAGAGCGGGTTTAGCCGCACCCCATGATAAACCGGTCTAACGTGTTAGTTACATCCGCACGATGTTCCACCTAATGTATAGTTGGACTCTCCCACTCATTGCTAATTGATTTTGAGTGTGAAATCAACTTACTAACATAATTTTTTTTTTCAATTTTAGTGTGTTGTTTATGAATCTTGATGGCCTTTTGTCCCGCTTAATTTGGGAATGTCTTGAAAATTTTGGTATCATGTTGGCGGATAAATGTGCTGCTAAAGCCACCTGAAATGACTGCTCCGTTTGCTTTATCTGTTTGAATCAAAACTAGGAGGGGAAAGAAATTTTTACTGAGAGCTGGGCGAGGACTTAAAACTTTGGCATCTTGTAAGGAAGAATTATGCACTTATGGTGCAGTTTGAGAGACTTTATGTATGTTCATATGGTTCTATTGCTTTTATAAGAAGGGAGTCCTAACCGGGAACCGTAGCCTATCTGATGAAATTTTGTTGGTCTGATGCTGGTCGTTAAATGGTTAATGCAAATAATTGTGTAGGATCTGTGCACTCATGATGTCGTAACTAAACTTAAATATGCAGGCACATGCATTCTGACTTAGATGATTATCCAGTTAAGTAATCTTCCCTAGGTTGGATCACCACGGAGTCATGGATGACTGATTGCAAGTTTGAACAGATTCGAATTTTTTACTGTTTTGAGTTCCCTGATAACCAGCCAAGCTATGGCTTTAGTTTGACAACCGCTCTGCTAATATTGTAATTAATACATCACCATAGACATCCTTTTCTATGGTGATGTTAAGTCAACTCATTTTTGAATTGCACGAGCCATTTGGGGTATTAATATACTACAGTGAATAAGCCGTCCTTAAATTTTCTATTTTGATAAAGTAGTGAATAAACTGCGAGGTTTGTATCTGCTGATGTCCTTATTTCTGCATCCCACCTCTTGGAAAGGAGAAAACACTACTCTAGTCACACTTTTTTGGGTTCTTTGCCTTCAGTGTTTCAAGAGTGTCAAATTTGCTCAGTAAATCAGGTTCTGACCAATGGAATGGTGATCATTAACGCCCATTGTATCTCCATTGTCCCGAGAATTTTATATTTTGCTCAACTTTGTGTCGCCTAATTGTTTTGCGATAGTTAATCAGAACACATAGGTAGTGAGTAAGTATTTTCCTCTTGTATTTGTATTTATGTTTACTCACTTGTATAATTTGCTAGATAAAAAGATAGCTCCCAAGGCTGCGAGCGATATTAAGTTAATTAGCGCGGGCAAAATTTTAGAGAACACCAAGACCGTTGGCCAATGCAAAGCACCCTTTGGTGAGGTTGCGACAGGAGTCATTACTATGCATGTTGTCGTGCAGCCATCTATAGCCAAAGCGAAGACAGGTAAATATCTCTAGATTATAACTCTTGAATTCTTGTGACTTTAAAATCATTTTTTCGTGGTACTGTACTGTATGATGTCTGTTGTCTTCTGGTAATTTCTTTCATGAACCGGCTGCTGAGGATTTTCTTTTTGGGTTGTGTCAACAGAAAAGAAGGTTGACCAAGAACCAAAGAAAGGCGTTTGTTCATGTTCCATAATGTAAGAAGGACGGAGGAAGTATACTGTTTTTTCCCTTGCTGAGCCGTTGCTCTCCAGGAGGCAATCTCCTAGAATGGTATTGTCGTTTGGCTTGGGAGGAATAAATAGAACTGTAAAACACATTGTCGTTGGTCATTGTCATTCCATATTGCATGGTTATTTCTAGGTTGCCATCATTCCCTTGTGATGTTTGTAAATGGGCATTGAATTCCATCTTTGTAGCACCAATCTTCTCACGCAATACTTCTACAAATATACAACAGTTCAGGAATCCCATTAAATTTGTCTATACCACATATATACATATATATCCAGTGATCTCATATGTTTATTTAACCGAACCTCTGTGATGTTTTGTGCAAATCCAAGCTGATGAGCCATTACCTCTCTGCAGAAATGAGTTTGTACCATTATCTGGTCTTTGTAAGTAGTTTAGTGCAGCCAGTCCATCCAGTGTGGTCAGCTGATATATATTCAGTAAACGAAGCACCATTACTGGGAGAGGAAACTGGTGAATTTGGACCTTGGAAACATTATTTTTGCGCTTATATGTTCCACAGTTGCAATTGATGCCGGAGCATCGTTTCCACCACACCTGAGGCTAATCTGAGTACTGACAAATTAAAAGCAACAGGCATTGAGCTGCTGAAAGAGGGAGTTACAAATCTTGAATGGTGTGGCTCTGATGATCATCAACTGAGGCAGATCTGAAGTCTTTTTAAAGAAATACCATATTACGACCAGCAGAAGCTGGACATGCCTCCTGGATGACTTGAACCAGGTGGATGATCGGGTTTGGATTCGGCGCAGACGAAAGTGACCCTGACAGTTCAGAAGAAATTGGTTTGAGCATTGCCGGTGAGAATTCCCTGATCCCTTTTATGTGTTTGATGGCCAGAGGAACTTCTCCAGCATCAGCTAAATATCTCAGCAAAGTGACATGAGAGTCCCAATTATTTAGACTGTCTTTTAGACTCAACAGAAACTTCGAAGCGGCTAGAAGAAATCCTGCAGCATGAAAACAAAACTGATGTCAGTGCCATTAGCTCAAAATTTGGCATATTTTGACACCATAACAACAGCGGCCAACATATTGATACCTAGAGCAACTATACATGCTACACTGAGTATGTAATCAAACATGCATCTAAACTGGGAAAGTGTACCTTCCTTGCACAGCCCTTGTATGAATGTCCTCAATATGGTTTCTGCAATCAGCATATCCTGCTCAACTGATTTTCTGAAAATGTCAATAGCCATATCGATATTTTTCAGTTGACAGAGACCTGTGAGGAGTGCGCTGTAAGTGGTGATATCAGGTGCAACATTTCTCAATGACATATGGTTGAAGAGTTGTTGAGCTTCCTCTATTTCACCAATCTCTGAAAACTTGTTAATAAGTATGTTGTAAGTCTTCAAATCCCCGCAGAAACCACTAGCAAACATTTCATCCCACAACTTCTTGGCAGGACGGATCATGTCCTCCCTACAACAAGCATCCATTATTATGTTATACGTCTCTAATTCGGGTCCTAATCCTTCCCTTTTCATTTCCTGCAGAACCCCGTAAGCCTCTCTAACCTTCCCAGCCTTGCACATATACAAAACCATCACGTTATAGCTCTCTGTGCTCTCGAAGAAATGGTGGGTCTTTAGCACCTCAAACACCTCTAACAGTTCATCCGTCTTTCCATGCTTACATAGATTGTTACTCAGATTGGTCACTGTGAGAAGAGTGGGCAATGTCTTGTTTGCAATCAAGAAGTTAAAAAACAAGATTGCGGAAGCTGGATCAATAGCGGCCACTGATCCAATCAACGCATTGAGGGCCTCATTCGATATTGGAAAGTTCCCTTTGACGATCATCTCACCCAAATCTTTGGCTTCGAGTAACTTTCTCTCTGATATCAGCTCAAATATAAACTCGTTATAATCACTACTTCTCGGAGCCACACCGAGCTTTCTCTTCATCTTGTTCACTTTCATCACTTCAACCACATCATTAACGGCCCTAAAGGCCTCGACAACCTCTCTATAAGCCATGAAATCAGGCTTACAGTCCCTAGCTCTAAGCTCCTCCAGTATTGAAAATGCATCAGGCAGTTTTGAAGCGCGACAGAGTCCCTGCACAATCAATGACGCGATAATCGATCCGTTGATGTCGGATTTTCCGGAGCTCCTCACCCTATCCAACAGGTCTAAAATGTGATGCATTTCGGCTTTTGCAGAGTATCTCCAGATCAACACACCAAACCCTAACGTCCGAAACCGCACACTTCTCACGCACATTTCATCAAACACCTTCAGCGCGCAATCAACCTGACCATCAGATGCCAGAGCCGCCATCAACGAGTTACACGTCCGATCCCCCAACTTCTCCACCAGATTCAGACCACACAACTCCACGAAAATCCCGAAAGCGCTCCGCACCTGCCTCCCGATGATCTGCGAAGCGATCACCGACCGGTACACCGACGGCTCCAGATCGACTTTCCGCGCCTTCACCTGCTTCAGCAGACTACTCACCGCGCCGAACTGGCGGGAAACGGAGAGAGATTTCAACAGCGACTGGTAGGCTTCCGAAGTCGGAGTGAAATTCGGCTGCTGAACGGCCCAGTTGAAGAATCCGAGCGCCAGCCAGTGGTGGTGGATGAGGAACGGGTCGATGACGCGCGCGACTAGCGAGGGCGTGAGCGAGCCGCGGCAGCCGAGGCGGTGTAGCGTCTGGTCCAGCGACGAGTTCCATGAGCGAGACGGCGCGAAGCGAGCCGAAGCTGAGATCAGCGCTCGGCTTATCGCTGCGGCGGCTTCGGGTGAGCAAGCAGCTTTCATCGTCACCGGCGCTGCAAATATGAAGCTGGAGAATTAAGGTGTTCACTGTACAGTTAAAATTGTTAACTGAAATCGGTTAATTGAGAAATTTACATATTCGATTAACCGAATAAATCGGTTCGGTTAACGGTTAAGTATATTTACATATTCGATTAACCGGTTAACCGAATATTAAACGACGTCGTTTTGCTAACCCTAACTGTTCACTGCGAGGCCCTCACCCGCCGCGACTCCCCTCATCCCTCATTTCCCATTTACCCTAATCGATCCGCAGAGGCAGACGACAGATCGACAAGTGACTCAGCGGCGTAGCGGCGAAGGGAGGCGCATAGACTCAGCGGTGAAGCGCGACAAAGTGAAGAGGTGGTGAAGAGGCGAAGCGTCGGTTGTCACCTCAGCCTCAGATCTGGATGTGAATCGATTCAGCAATAGCAGGGTCCCTCTGCCTCGTCGGTCGTCGCCTAGACCACAGATCTGGACGCGAATCAACTCAGCAGTAGCAGGACTCCTCAGCCTCGTCGGTCGTCGCCTTAGCCTCGGATCTAGACGTGAATCTGCCTCGCCGCCGCTTACTCTCAAGCCGAAGCTGTCATCGGCTATTGCGTCCGAAGCTGAAGCCGTCATCTCCTCTTCCATCATCGCTGTAAGTCTTCTGATTAATTTTCTATGTTTATTTGATTACCTAGCTTTCTTTCAATTCACTTGGATTTCTCCATCTTGATTTCAATTCACTTGGAAAATTTATAAATGATGCGGTGTCACAAACCAACGGAATATTTGATTTCTCCATCTTGGAAGTTACATCTCCACAAGCATATGGTCTGGTTGGCATGGCTGCTACTCTTGTTGGAGTGTGTCATGCACTTTTAATGGTTGCCGAACTTTTGATTCTTGGTCAGTGGTGAGTATTCATACCCCAATTGTACACAACACGACAAGCAATTTTTTTTCTGCAGTACTTTTCAATTTTATGTTACCATATGAACTTAGTTTTGATAGGCTTTGTCAGCTAAAATAATGTGAAAATATCAAAAGCTGCAACTTCTAAATTTTCAAGTTAGTTCGGAAATCTGCCTTAACTTTTTGACTACTCCTTATTTTCTGGTGATTTATTTCGGAGAGTTTTTTCACTGAATTTTGTGTTACTTTCATCCATTGTCAACAGAGGTGGAAGGGTTAAAAGTTTATTAGTGTGGAAGGGTGTTGGAATTTGATTTGATATTTGCATAAGATTTGGTCATTTATGTGTTTTCTGACAATTTTTAGTGTTGGAAATGGGATGATCTGATTTTTTTATTGGAATGGTGTAGAGATATTTTCCGCCACGTCTGTTGCACAGTCTCGGGCGGATGTGGCTTACTGCATTCATGCACTTGCACGGAGACTGTCCAAGACGCATAATTGGGCGGTAATGTTTGCTCTCTGGGCTCCTTCTTTTTGGTTTTTTCTGTTTTGTTTTTTCTGTTTTGTTTTTTCTTTTTAGCTCCAGTCGTGACCAGCATTCTCTTCATTGCATCATTATGGCATGCTCTGACTATGAATTGATTTCATATCAAGCTGCATATTTCATAAGGGTATTTGGCTCAAGATAGCGTTATTTGTCTCAGTTGGGCATCCTGACTTGCAGGTCGCATTGAAGACCTTGATAGTTATACATAGGACTTTGAGGGAGGGTGATCCAAGCTTTAGAGAAGAGCTGGTAAACTATTAGTTGTAAACAAGAGAGCAGGGTACTTATTTGGGACATTTTCAGGGCAACAGGTCTTGTAGACATTTTCAGCATCAATACTAGTTGTCTTATTTTGTTTTAATTTATGAATCGTCATGATTGTAAACTTATTTGGGATGATTGTAAACTTATTTGGGACGTAAAAATTATCAGCAGCAGCCAGCAGGGTACTTTTTTCTTTGAATTGAAAATTTGGTCAAAAATTCGGTTAAATTAACCATTTAACCGAAATTCAGTTAATACCACAGTTAATTTAACCGAATTAATCGAGTTTTCGGTTAATCGGTTAAATTAACCGAAATTAATCGAATTTTCGGTTAACTGAATACTCGGTCAACGGTTAAGGAAATTATCGGTCGGTTAATCGGTTCGGTTAACCGAATAGTAAATTCAGTCGGTTATTAACCGAATTTACACTACTGGAAGACTAGTTGTGATGTTCGTTACTGAAGAAAATGGGCCCAGCCCAAATGAGATGCTGGGAGCGGCCCAGTATGTAAAGGCTCATTTGAATTTATTTATTTAACGCAAGGATTTTGGGCTACCAAATTAAAAATAATTTATTTATTTAATTTTATATTCTCAAAATTGAAATCCAATAATTTAAAAATTATTTCATTTTGGATGGAACAGATATATTTTAGTTCAGTGTCATTTTCTGTTCATATAGTTCATAATTGATTTGATTTAATTCCACAATAAATATATACACAATTTCAAAAAATAATTTTTCATCATCTGCAATTAAATATGAAATATTGTATTATTCAATTTGATTTAATTTTATCATGGATACCGCCAATGGAGAACTGACATATGTCGCGTTGAAAACTCAAAGTGCCAAGACTAATGCTAATTGATTATAAATAATTTTACTTTTCAACGTGTCACATGATTGAACAGCTTCCCAATAATTGATGTGTCATAGCATGTCCACTCAAAAGTAACTCTTCAGCAATTCATTATAATCATTATTCATTAGTTTAGTCAAATTTAATTTTCAGAAGGTTTCAAGAATATGAAATCAACAAACATATCTAAAATGACTATTTTTATTTTAAAAAAAAACTCATACACCCAACCGTCAATGGCCACAAATATGACAGAGTATCACCTGACCACTCGATCACTGCCGACTGATGACTCAAAATGACTATTTGAAAGTTGGATCTAAGGCTCATAAAAAACCTACAAATTAGACCATTAGTATCAAGTTGCCAAGAAAATGGTGAAAATCCAAAGTCTCATTTTCAAAATCATTGTCGGAGAACATTCAAAGAGACCAGAAAAATGTAGGATTTATGTGTAGAGGGGGACAGAAGGTGACCATGTGTTATTGGGGAGGACTTTAGGTTACATGAAAGTTGGAATCAATCAGTTCAGCATATTTTTTTCCTGCCCGTGGAATTCTAGGTAGATGCTGCTATCTAGTGGACAAACTGAGAAAACATCCCAATCCTATAAATAGTTGTATTCTCCAACAGAAGATAAGATGAATTGACATATGAACTTTCATCTCAAATCATCCAAATGGCTCACCCAATCATGAGGATTGGCATTTGAAGGAGAAGTTTCATCAAACTGGTGAAGCTAGGTGTCACCGCATATTTACCCATCTTGGATCAAGTACAAGAGGATGTAGAAGTCGTGATAATTTTCAGATCTAGAGTTCGAATCTCTGATATTCAGATGTGTGCGTAAGAAAAAATAAAAAATTTCACATCAATGGTCGTGGCTAGCATCAATTTCACATCAAACATCTCCTGAATAATTGGGGGAAATGATCAAGCAGGCCCGAGTGTTGCGCCCCTCACGAAGTTTCTCCGAAGGGTAATATGGTGGAGACGAGTTACATGAATCCCCGGATTGCCAGACATGACAACCCGGGGATTCATGTAGATGAGCTGCCGATGAACTTAGATTATCTAAGTTCATTAGGCAGCAAGGCCGTCGTAAACTGAGTCACCAAGCGCCATTAATGTAAAAGGCTTACAACAATGACTACAAGAGAGATTCGAGTAACTGCAACTAGAAGGCGACCTGGGATTCAGAGTGCATTTGCTAAGCCATTGACACGACGAATTTCAGGTAATCAATTTTGCAGGGAATATATAGCTCACATGCATATTTGATGATCTTCAGCAAACTCACATACATATAAACGTTTAGGAGTATGAAATTCAACTTTTTCACAGTTTTTTTCATCACTCAAATTCAAATCTAATAAGAACAAAAATTGGCAAATATACGCACAACAAATATATATGAACTAAAATCACACCTCTTACATAAAGCATCGATTCGAGCTCAAGCCCGAGCTATTCAACCCTGCAAGGATCAACATCAACCTGCGCAAACCGGATCACATTGTTAAATTCTGCCGGATTTTTCACTTGATCTTAACCAAAAGGCTGAGAGGGTATTGAAAAGCTATGGCTGCGGAAAACAAGTTCATGGATCCGAATGTGGGAGGCTGTAGTACCTGTAAATGGAGATTGGGTGAAGATTGAACATGTTCCGGGACATCATAACCAAATTCCGTCGTCGTTGTAGAATCCTCAGCTATCAGTTCACTCAGTTCCATCTTCTTTGAGAGACTACGCGATATAAAACAACAGAATTTGCAATGCTGAATCCTTTCAATCTCAACCCAAATCTCTATATTACACCACAAAATTCACTACTGTTCCGAATCTTGCGAATCATCCTTGGCTGGAGAGTGTTCCTGATGCTGCTGCTGCTGCTGCTGCTGCTGATGGTGCATTCTTCCATGACCCATCTGGTGATAAATCTGATTCAAAGCTTGGGGATTCAAAACCCCAATATGCCCATCTTGGGAAAGCCCCAGCTCCAATCCAGGCATCTGCTGATTACTCAAAAAAGAAGTGAAACTCATATGCCCTATGTTGCCTTGTGGCATCTCAAATCCAGAAAACCCAATCTTCTGCAGGTAATTGGAGCCTTCAGACCCCGCAAGATTAGCCCCACCAGCTGGTCCAGTGTTAGCTGGAGGTGGCGGTGGTATCTGAAACCCTAACCCACTAACCTGAGCCTGATGAGGCCATAAATTTGATGCGCCCAAATGATGCCCACCACTAACCATCGTCCAGTTAGACCTGTTTAAACTAGACCCACCATACTCATCAAGCTTCTGATGCAGCCCAGCTGATAAAGATACAGCCTTTTGTGAATTTGAGCTGGAAGAGGTAATTAGGGCAGAAGCAGGAACAGTTCCAGTACCTGTAGCTGCAATAATAGAAGGCTCAGCTTGCTGCAAAAGCCACTGAATCGTTTCGCCATCAGATTTGTGACCCAATTCCCTCGTCAACTGAAAGATTCTAGCTGCACATAAAGCTGGCATCCTGATCCTCCTCCCTCTCCCCTCAACCTTGATGTGCCTATCCTTTGTTGGCCCTTTTTTGGGAGCTAATAATTGCTTCTTGCTGCTATCTGATTTCTCTGAAATCCCAATCTGCAGCTGCTGCTCTTTACCCTCCCCACCTTGCTGAATCATCATCTTGCTGGTATTGTTGCTGCTGTTGATGTGGTTGGTCTCAGCCATGGCTGCAGCGGCTGCTGGCTGCTTCTTAGGATCCATCAAAGATGATGAAAGGGGAAAGAAAAAAACAATCAAGGGTGGAAATTTTGTTTAATGGGAAAAGAAAGAAGCAGTCTTGTTATTGATTAAAGAATTGAGGTGAGCACTGATTGTGGTGTGGGTTGGACTTTCTTTCGTGATTTCTTTTCACTGTTTTTGGTAAAGGAATATATAATTCTACACATCAGAACAGTGTCACTGTTAGATGTATGTGAATCCCTTGACTAGTCTGTATCATTTCATTTCATCCCCATGTCAAAAATTAACTCTCAACTTTGGTCTTTTACTCTCACATATTGTCTTTTTCTCTCTCTCTCTCTCTCCATGTCTACTAACACCTTTCCTCTTTTTCCTCCTCTAACCACTGATTAGTCCTCTAATCAAAGAAGTCTGGAAGCAGTGATCCGGTTTGAGTGGCATCTTACTGTTGATTAAAGTGGGAAAGATTGCAACTTTACTGGATGATTTTGATATCTTGACAGACCCTTTTGGTATTTATTTTCTTTTTAACTGCTAAACCTCAGACCTATGATAATTAGTACTTTTGTAGTACCCACTAACATCCACTCATTACCCTCCTCCATCCATCTCCCCCACTTTGATTAGAAAAACAGTAACGCATGGGGCCATGTCTTAAACTAGGCTCAAGCCTGCCTACATGGACTCCTGATGAAATGGCACCTGTTAGCACCAATTTTGTTACATGGGGTTGCTTGTAGTGTGATTCAACTCAATCCCAAGGGCCCATGGAGTTAATGGATTTACAGTGAGTTGGAGGGGTCAGCTCTGACTCTTTCCTGTGCGGCATGGTACGGTGTGGATTGTTCAAATTAGATGCAGTGGTGCTTGGTGCAGCTTGCAGTTGGCATTTGTGTGAGGGAGTTATTGCGTCCTTTGTCTTCTGTTTGAGTTGGAAGATGATGTGGTTGATCTTGAAAGATTGTTGAAGTGGGGTAGGGTTAGGTCCTATAGACCTACAGTGTGTATTGTCTGAATTCAATGACAAAATTTAATTCACACTTTTGACTCTTCTTGGTCAATTTGTGCCAATCAAATTCTACGTTAATAAATTCCGGACAAAAACTTAAAGTGAACAACAGACATCAAGATAAGCTCAAACAGATAACAAGACTAAATAGTTAAAGTTAAGTGCAGTAGAAGATGGAGACTAAGAGATGTTACTCAAAGGGTAGATGCATATTCTCAAGCTTAACTACAGCATTCAAAGTTCAGACTTCAGACCAGAATTGAAAGTTGATGTTCAATGATCATGTTCTAGCCCTCAAGAGATACAGAAAAAATGTAGAGCTGAACAGCAGCTGAAACTGAAGGAAGGTTGGGGACATTCTTGCAGTGAGTGGTGTGGTGGTGGCTCAGCGGAGTCTCCTGGCTTCTCTCTCGGACTCGAGAAGGGTGAGGATGTCGCCCTCCCTGACCGGACCCTTGACGTTCCTCATGATGAAACGGTTCTGGTCATCCAAGAACTTGACTCTGACCTGAGTCACTTGACCCCTTGAGCCAGTGCGGCCCATGACTTTCACAACCAGAGCATGCTTGATCTGGGACTCCATTCTGCACAACCGATGAAACCAGTTAGGGATAGCCATCAGACAATCATCAGAACAGATAGCCCAGCGAGCAACAAATCCCCAGTTCGAGACAATTCATCTACTTCGATTGTATCAAAATACTACGCTTCAACAACGGCTCGCTGATTCTATCCTAAATCAAACTCAATAAATAAATGATCGTGCAGCAAGACGAGAGCTACAGCATGAAGCATCTCACGAATAGAATTACCCAAGAGCAACATCACAAATACTCAACCATTCTATCCACAAGACACATGATGTAAACATTTCTTACAATTGAGACTAAAATACTCCATCAATCATAGTTAAAACAGATATTTGTATATTTTTACTCTTCCTTACAAATCAATAATGACACACACAATTTATCTTTTATACGAAATTTATAAAAAAATGCATTAAATAGTTACCTGTTAAATTTGTTCAAACACAAATATTAACATATTCTTGAACAGCACCAAAGAGCGAAGGCATGTTTTGAATACACAAAAGACCTAAAAATCAGATCTTTATGCGCCATGGGAACACAAAATCATACTCTAACCGGGCTTAAAATCTACGGACGAACATAAAGCCAAGCGAAATCTAACGCCACAACCATAACCTTGAATCACTAATCCATCGGAAAAAAAGATTTACAAAAAAAGAAAAAAAAAGAAATAGAAACATGCATTAATGTTAAATCGACAACCATCGGAAATTAATAGGAACAACAGAGATTACCTGACCGAAGGAACTCTGAAACCCTAGACGACAGCGGCACGCTCGGATTGAGATTTCTCCCTCTCTAACCACCCTTTTCCTTAAGAACTCCTATTCCAGGTATGACCCATTGGGCCGTCGTGATTATTGGGCCCAGGTTCTACAGGCTGCCGACTTGATAGTTAAGCTCCTGAAAGGCTGAAACGGTGCTGTTTTTCGTACTTTCTTTTTTTTGTGGTTTTTCCAAATTAAAATTACTGAATAATGAATAGAATCAAATCAATTAGTTTGAAGTAGTAATGGTTCGATGGTTATTTCTATTTAAAAAAATTAATATTAGTTTAAATTCAGTAAATAAAATAGCAAATATGAACAAATTGAAGGTGAAAATCAATTACACCAATATTAGTTTTGAAAATTGGTAGGTCAAATATAATTAGATTATAACAAATTTGAAAATAATAAAAATTATATGGAGATAATTAAAAATAATATAATTATACATAAAGAGTGAAAATGACAAAACACTATTAAATTACAAATAAAAAATAATCACGTCTTACTCTTTTTTTCGCACTCTTCCCTAAAATTAATCTTCATTAATACATATTCAGCAAAATTAAACACAAGATGAGCCAAGTTACATTTTTGTTTCTCAACATCAGATTTCACAGAAAAGAGCTGATAAAAATAGAAGCCGGTTTGTTCGTGTTCTTCCAAACTACATCTTTAACTGATTGCTCCATCCGCAGATTTAGTAGCCGGATGCAGCAAGCAGGCAGCCAGGGTGGAGGATAGTTTAGATCTGTCGCAGTTTAGACACAATATCGGTAAGTGATGTATCTGCCAGCAGTTTCACTCGGCCTAATGATTCTCACCACCTGCCCCCTCTTCAGCCCGTAGTACCTCGCGACAGGATCCGTCACCTGGATACGAGGGAGCTGCCCATAGAGAAAATCCCAATCATGTGACCACAAGTTGCGTACATAGTGAGCTTTGAAATATCTTTCATGAGCGCCGCTCATCAAACATCTTGCAGCCATGCTCCCCAATAAATCATATGTCATATTTATATGTATTGAGCACGGATTTAACGTAATATCAAGATCTTCGAACTGGGTATCGAATCCATTGCAAGCTCCTCAAGTAACAAAAAAAATGAAGTGCGGCTGACTGACCTGTGTTTCTTTGACGGTGTACCGAATGAGCAGATTCTTTTTGTCCACGTCAGAGAGCACCTGATGCTCCGGAACAAGAACGTGATCCTTTATGTTGATCAGCAACTCTGCTTCCTATGTAAACAAAATAAGCAAACTTGAATTGAAACCACGGTTCTAAAAAGTTATACCGCCTAGGTGACGACTAACGCCCAGCCAATTGTTACAAAATATGTATTTTTCTGATATTAATTGTTAAATATCATATAACTCCAACTAACCATGCCATTAGTCATTCAGATAAAAATAAGTAGTCACTAGGGTTTAAATCCGAAAATCCAACACTGGTTGAAACTAGTATGAAACAAAAAAAAAACTAATAGTGACTTTGGTCATATCACAGTGATGTTTGAGATTTTCAATTTAATGTGAAGGTAGAGAAGAGAAGAGTTACCTGGAAAACCTCCAGGTGGAACTTGGATGCGATTTCGCTCAAGCAGGTGCGCGCAAAGGGAGTGAGATTCTGCTGAACAACCAAGATGGCTCGGAAGACATTCTCTGATTTCATCCTGTTGGTGTACGTCTTGATTGTCTTCACGCCCACCTTCGCTTCCTCGGGAAAGAAGATAAAAATCTGGAACCAGAAAAACAGGATTAGAGGCGAGAAGTCAGACAGGCGGAGGGAGAGGGAGGTGTGACCTGTTCGGAGGAGTTGAGCTTGGATTTGGTCATGACGAGATCCTCCCTCTTGAGATTCTCACCGTACTTGTTGATGAACTGCTGCTTGGAGATGTCGACGTCGTTGTCGGAGACGAAGTAGCCCCTGTCCCTGAGCATCTGCATCACCGTGCGGCGGATTCTCCATAGCCTGTGCAGTTCATCGTCGCTGCTCATCATCTTTCAACGCACCAAAATACAGCGATTCACAAACCCTAACACGGAACCAGATCGCTCGTTGACTCCTCTGTTTATTATCTGTTCACCTAACACAGATGAAACCAGTTAGATAAAGCCATCGGACATTCATCAGAACAGATAGCCCAGCAAGCAACAAAGACCCAGTTCGAGACAAATCATCTACTTCGATGATATCAAAATAATGAGCTTCAACAATGAGTCGCTGATCCCAAATCAAAATCAATAAATAAAGAATCAATCAGCCAGACGAGAGCAACAACATGAAGGGCTATTAGGCTGTGCAACCGGATCGATTGCACAGGGCCCCAAATTCAGACGAAGAGGAGGCTACCTCACATATATATTCGACTTCTAATCCAGGCGACGTGTCTTCCGGCAGCCACTCCTCACACTTGGCAGCCGCCCTTCGCAGACTTTTTCCTCTTCCCACAGGAGCAACTGGTGAGGCTGTAAACCCTAAATTAATATAGTAGGCTCAAACCCACATTGTAATTTTCATGCGAGCGATTAGAAAATTTATTTATTATAATTTTGTATAAAAAGTTAAATAATAATAACTCATATAGGATAAGTTAGTTAGTTTAATTGCATTATAATTTGCTTAATTAATGATTTAATATTTTCCACTGAAAATTTGATAGATTAAAATTAAATAAAAAATGAACATAATTCTATGGTATGATTTGATGAAATTTAGGAGGAGAAATACATAAAAATTTAGGAGAAAAATTAAATTATATTTTATAAGTTTCTTTATAGATTTTTACCTCTAACCAATAAAAAATCCAGAATTCCGTTAACAACCTAATCCCGTTAACTCCAACCCATAACCGTTAACCTTTGTTAAGCCTCGTCGCGGTGGCACTCCACCACCAGCTCAAGACGGCGGAGCCGTTCTTCCTGCCGGCCAGCCCGAACGTGATCGAATCGGAAGAGCAAGTGTTCAAGATGGCGAGGCACCTGAAGGCCATCTGCGTTCGGGTCGGGGTGCCGCTGGTGTTCAAATCCAGCTTCGACAAGGCCAACCGCACCTCCTCCGCCTCCTTCCACGGCCCCGGCCTGGAGCAGGGTCTCAGCGACCTAGAGAAGGTGAAGGCAGCCTACGATCTGTCGATCGTGACCGACGTGCACGAGTCGTGGCAATGCGAGCAGGTCGGGCGGGTGGCGGACGTGGTCCAGATCCCGCAATGGTGTCGAAGCCGAAGGGAATGAGCAGCGCGCTCACCGTGAAAACACTGAAGCTGTACGGCATAGTCTCGATCAGGGAGAGGATGGAGGCGTTGGAGCTCAGGTCGGGCGCGGGCGGCTAGATCGAAACTCGACCCGTTTGGGGCTGCGCGTTACATTGACGGACCCGAGATCGCCAAACGCGCGGCCGGTGGTCTGGTAGAGGGTGGCGACGAGCCGGTCCGAGGCCGGGATGAGGCGGAGGTCCGGCCAGGAGATGTACTCGAGCAGGACGTGGTAGAGGATGACGTGAGCAATGGAGGTGGGGTGGCGGGCGAGATCGGATGAGCGGAGGTGGGTGTTTGGGACGGCGAGGATGGTGAGGGGGGATCGCTCGGCGAGGTCGGCGGATACCGCGGAGGCGGTCAGCAAGTTAGCAAAGTCGGAGAGATCCGGGTGGGAGGAGATGAGCGCGGTGACATTGACCTCCGCTTTAGATGTTGATGATGATAAGGTGATGACGATGAGGAGGCGGTGTGGCCAGCTTAACGGGGTTAGAGTTAACGGGGTTAGGTTGTTAATGGAATTTTAAATTTTGCACCTTATTTGTCAAAATTGATAGTTCGGATAGTAAGTGATGTAGTGAGAATAGTTCGGAGCCCCATTAGGGTTTTTTCCCATAATAATATCATGTGACAATCAATAAAATATTAACATTTGGCAATAGAACTGGGTTATTGAAATATAAAACTATGTAGTTTATGGTACTATAGTGAGGTGGATAATTTGATTTTTTTGTTCTGAATGTTAATCCTTCTTACAAAATAATAAATTACTCTTTCAGATGAGTCGACTCAGTTCAGAATAAGACTTCCATGAAGTCAGACGCAATGCGAAACATTCATTAGAGAATAATTAAGAAGGTTCACAAGCACTGAGAATCATTCGAATATGAGACAAAGTTGTTCAATATGATCAAAAGTTCAAGGAAGACTGATCGAAGGGGGAATACATGTTAGAGCACGACTTTGACATCAAGAGATCACCGAGAGAAAAAAAATCAAAATTTAGCGTTGAGAGGGAGTGTTGAATATCAATGTCTTATTAGATTAAAGTGAATCGGCCCATGAAGCTAGCCTAAGAAAAGTATAAAAGAATACCAGAAGAAATAGTCTGAGAGAAGTGAAAATAAGAGAAGAGTATAGAGCTTTCTAGAATCCTATGTAGAGTTTAATTTAAGGAAATATTTTAGTGACATGTCAAGAAAATTGTGGAGTCATAATTATTAGACGTTGCACGCAATACATCTCAACAATCCATTTTCTTTTGAAAATAGTATAAATACCTTAAGTGTCTTCATTGGTCCATTCAATTAATATTTATTTCCATTTTAATCATCTTTTTAGATTTTTATATATATAATAATCAAATATAAAAAATTACAAATAAAATTCGTATTCAAATTTCATATCTTTGGCAGATATATAGATTTTTTTTTCAAATTAATAAAAATAGGCCACAAATATCTTTTTGCACAGGGACTCGAATTACACCGAGACGGTCGTGATATCCATTCTATCCGCAAGAAACATGCTGTAAACATTCTTTACAAGTTATAAATCAGTAGTGACACAGTTGATCTTTTATGCGAATTTTTTAAAAAAAACGCGTTAAATAATTACCTATGAAGTATGTTCAAAGAATAACCTTAATATATTCTTAAAAAGAACGAAAGAGAAGGTATGTTTTTAAGACACAAAAAACCTAAAAATCAGATCTTTACGTGCCATGAGAACATAAAATCAAACTCTAACCAGTCTTACAACCTGCGGACAACCATAAAGCCATGCGAATTCTAACGCCACAAAACCCATTGGAGAGAAATCGACACATTCATAAACGACAAATCTACACAAATATAAGCCTCACTCTGATTTAGATTTTTCACCCTCTGGAGTCCGGTCATATACTTTCCTTAAGAACACCTACTCGATTGGGAATTGGAGACATCCAAACGGCGTCATAATCTTAAAGGTGTAGGCTATTGGGCCCTCATGATTTTTGAGGCTAGACTCGCAGCCTGTTTTCATTGGCCCAGGTTAGTTCGCGCTGGGTGTAAGACAGGGCCGGTCCGGAGATTTAGGAGGCCCTGTGCAGAAATTTTTTTTGAGGCCTCTAGGGACATTATCTCTACACAAAAGGCCATTAATTATTAGGTAATCAAACTTAATACTACAAAGATGAGGCTAGAAAAAGTCTCAACTTCACATGTAATGTTTTGTTAAATTTTTACTACATTTACAAAATTTAAGGCCTTTTGAAGAGAGAATTCTAAAATTTTGAGGCCTTTTTTAAGTAAGGATTTTGTCCTTGGGTGGAGGCCCTGTGCGGTTGCACCGCATGCACACCCCTTAGGGCCGGCCCTGGTGTAAGACTATGCTTCCACCCTGCAGGCTAGCACTTTGATAGTTGATGAACTGCTGCTTGGAGATGTCGACGTCGTTGTCGGAGACGAAGTAGCCCCTGTCCCTGAGCATCTGCATCACCGTCACCGTGCGGCGGATTCTCCACAGCCTGTGCAGTTCATCGTCACTGCTCATCATCTTTCAAACGCACCGATTCTAAAACCCTAACATAGAACAGATCACAACTACTTGACTCCTCTGTTTATTATGTATTCCTCCTTTATCTACTAGTCTTCTTTTTGTTCGGCATTCGCGTAACCTTAATGGGCTGGCCCATCACACCATTTGACCCAGCAAAGCTCAATCCAAAATTCGAAATAATTTAGTATTCATACGACCATATGTCCATACCTATACCAACACTAATTAGACAATTTAAGGCAATGTTATAAACTCAGTTTGAGAAGAGAAAAAAGAATGAAAGAGGTGTTTTCATATATTTTTTTTAGAAGTGAGTTGGAAGGATTTGATGAGATTTTGAGGAATAAAATATTCATTTTTATTTCCACACGATTTTGGTGGATTTGAAATGATAGGAAGGTGTTCGATGTAAAATGATGCTTGTACCCTCGTCTTCTTTATATTTTAAATTTGAGAAAAATTCAAAATGAGTCCTGAAATACCATCACTTACTTATTTGCAGTCCTAGCTATCATGATTTTTAAAAAGAATGCGATGAAAAAAAATTGGACTGATTTTTTAAATAAAATTCATCATTATATTCATAAATTAATTTTATTAAAATACTTAGATTTACGTGCGAAAATTTCATCGTTTGGTTATCAAAAGATATCATTTTCTTTAGGTGCATAAAACAATATAATAAAAATCAAATCGGACCGGTCAATTCGACCAATTGAATTGAGAGCCGGAAGAGGTTACCGTCGTGTTTTATGATGAGTCATTATTCACTAATATATACTTAATTAACCATTAAATACTACTTTAAATAATTAAAAATAGTTCAACCCCCCAGTTCAACTGGAAAAACACAGTCTTAAATTAAACATAGTTCACCCCCCTTAAATTAGAAATTCCTATTAACCCGGTCATGTTTTATGATGAACCATTATTTACAAATATATATTTAATTAATCATTAAACACTAATTTAAATAATTAATTTAAGAATAGTTCAACCCCTGCGGTTCAACCGGAAAAACACGGCCTTGAATTAGAAATTTCTATTAAACCAAGGCCTGTTTTATGATGAACCATTAAATACTAATTTAAATAATTAAAATAAAAATAGTTTAACCAAAACACACCTCAAAATAAAAAATTCAGCTTCAAACGTCGACAGCAGGGTTCGAACCTGCGCGGGCGAAGCCCAACAGATTTCAAGTCTGTCTCCTTAACCACTCGGACATATCGACGACATGTTAACATAAAAACAAAAAGTATATATATATTCGATTTACTAAGTATAATAAAATTTTATTAATTAATGTCTCAACCTACAGATGTTTTGTGAAGGCTTTCCAAGCATTTAGCGACATTGAATGACCCAACAACAAAACATACCCAACACATTCCCAAACCCAGAAAATCAGAAATCAATTTCCCACGCATTGTCCTCACTGATTGCCAAGAGACACGTGTCCCTTCCACAGCCTGACACCGCGACAAACTTCCATGGATCGAAGGGACCCCCTCAACTTGACAACTTGAGCTCGGTGATTGAGCCAAGAGCCTTTGTCGCTAGCTCCCATCTTACCCCATCACTACTGACTGTACTGTCATCTACCCTCGCGAAAACAGATTGTGTTGCGCTCACAAATCTCACGTTTGTGTGCTTATGTGTTGGATAAGAACGAGTGAGCAATGTGTTTGTCTGTGAGCCAACAACTTGGAATCGATCCGTAAAGTAAATGGATTTGTCAAAGTGCTTGTGGCCCATTTGCTTGTCACCAACCGTTTGAATAGGATCAATAACGTGTACCCATGTACCAGATCTCCATTCATCCTTTTCAACCTATAATATGCCTCGCAGAAATTTATGAGTGGGTATCAAAAGTAATTGATAATGAGTTGGGAAGTCCAATTATACATTAGAATCACTTAAGAGCTTCTAACAGAGGATGTGGGACAATGTCACCTAATATGTTCAACACTACCCCCTCACTTGCGAGGACCTTCGTTAATCTCGTAAGTGGGACATCGTGCGGGTCTAATTAACCGTCACGAACAAGTTCTAAGAATGCAGCCAAAATCCATACTCAAAACCGCTTGACAATGCGTGGGAGAGTCCAACTATACATATGACTGTAATCTTATGAACTAATAAGCGATGTGAGACTATGCCCTTATATGCACCAACACTCCCCTCATTTGTGAAATTGTTAGGCGGAAGAAACCACAATCTGACGGACGACACCGTATTAAATCAATATCTCGCAAGTGGGAACTCGTGCGGACGTAATCAACACATCAGACCGATTTATCCAGGGTGCGGTTAAAACTCGCTCTGATATCATGATGATTTGTTGGATTCACACTCAAAACCAATTAACAGTGAGTGGGAGAGTCCAACTATATATTGGGATCAGCTTCCAATAGGGAGATATGGGACAATGTCATTTAATATGCTCAACAGATACATGATAGTGAATTATGAGCCCCGCCAGTGAAAAGTCGTCACGTGGTTTTTTGAAAAGTTAAAATGAAACGTTTCGATTCACTATTAGTTTTGATTTTTTTTTATTTTTCAACATGTCATGTGGATGGTTAAAATGTGACATGACGATTTCGCATTGGTGTATCCAGATAGACTATAACCACCCAAAAATTTCTAAATAACTCGAGCTTCAAATGTAATCTATTGGAAGCATCTTATACTAAGTTTTGAGTTATTTTTATATGAAGTGGATTATGCCTTGTCAAATATTAATTAGTTATAAAATAGTTTTAATGTGCTACGTGATTGATCATGTAGAACAACATAAATGTATAACAAAATCGATTCGTTTAGAAAGTTGAATAAGTTTTTTAAAAATAATCTCAAATTGGTTATGAAATTAGTGTTTTAATAGGATTAAGATTTATATTTATTTTATCATTACTTACACGGCTCGGAGTAGTTTGATAAAATAATCACAGGAATTCTCCCTACTCATTAATGTGGGGAATTCTTTTTTATTGGTGTGGTGTTTTTTCAATTTTTTTTTTCAAGAAAACATAGTTTGTTTGAGCAAGGGGTGCTAGAATAAGAATGTCGAATTAAAGAGAATCTCCATTTTTGCATTGTTTGACGATAATGTTAGAGAATTGTAAAAATTATATTTGAAAGTGTTTAGTAGAGGACGTCTATTACTATAGTTATATCGATCAATAGTGAAGATTCGTGTGAATGTGGGATTCCTAAAAGCCGAACCATTATAAAAAAAAATGTGTGACTATTTTATCTCGTATTTATACTGTTGTGCATTAATTTGTGTATTTTCTATTGATCGAGTTGGTATACTGTTCTGTTGCACATACATGAAAGAAAAGAGACCTTTTTTTCTCAATTTGGTTTCATAGTCGATGGTGCGCTCAATATAGAGGCCAACATTGATAGAAGGGATATATGGGAAAGCTCTACCTAGTTAAAATAGTCAAGTGAAATCATTCAAAATAAGCACAGTAGAGTGTAATGTCGTAAATATTATACTGAAGGAGCGACTTGAAAAACGGCTACATAGTCAAGGAGGTTAGAGTGAAAATCT
The DNA here is from genome assembly GCA_002312845.1 of Kalanchoe fedtschenkoi. Classification (NCBI taxonomy): domain Eukaryota; kingdom Viridiplantae; phylum Streptophyta; class Magnoliopsida; order Saxifragales; family Crassulaceae; genus Kalanchoe; species Kalanchoe fedtschenkoi. The sequence goes on from NQLW01000058.1 coordinate 2,073,010, forward strand.
TTCAAAGTAGAAGGCTATATAGAGTGCGGTGATATGAACTTTCGTTTTTAATGAAAAACTGTTGATATGAAAAAAACTCATTAAGACGAGAATAGTCGATCACCACTACATTCAAGAGTTGAAATTGATAGTCAAAAGAAAACTTTAAAATTTGAAGATATTTGAATATGTTCCGTTCGTGTAAAACATGTGCATGAAAATGTTATAGAAATTATTTTTAAGAATTATAATGTAAAGCATTAATATTGAGGGAGAGTCATAAAGTTGATCAATCATTTGATCAAGATGAGCACATGAATTTAAGTTTTGAAGTACAAGCTTGATGAATATTATTATGAAGTTGTTGTATCTATTTGAATTGTCAAGTAAAAACTATTTTTTTAGTTGAGAAAGAAGAGATGAAGGCTTCTATGTTGTTGAAGGGTAAACATAAAAATGAAGAGGGCTTATTAGATTTAGAAGCTCCATGAAAAGATATTGAAGAAGATGGATAATTTAGAAAATATAGTCAACGATAGATTTATTACGTGCGAGTAAGATTTTTAAAATTGGAAAATAGACCAGAATGACATAATTAACATATTTAGAAAACTGATTGGAATCAGAAATTCTATTTTATGCGGGTCACTAAATTAATGTTTTAGTAAGATTAGAAATTCAATTTAATGTAGTGACATAAATATGATATCAATGGTAAGAGCAACTTAACAATAATGAGATAGATTCTGTTAAGTGTACGTGTTTGGTTTAGAAAAAATTTGGTGGAAAGAAAAATTTGGCGAAAAATGAATTCTCACATAAAATTTATTTTATTTTCTCTTGTTTGGATAAGGGTGAAAATGGTGGGGAAAATTCTAAAACATTCTTTATTTTAAATAATTTTTCTTTCTGTTTCCATCTAATTTTCCTACAAACTTTTTTTCTCATTTTCTTACATTTTTTTTTATTTTCCACCAAATTTTCTTTTCACCAATTTTTCTCTAAACCAAACACAGCCTAAAAGAATTCATATGAGGACTTCTCTTTCTAGAGTTATAAAGTTTTTGTTGGTTTTTTATCTGAAAAAATGTATATGCTTTGTATTAACAAATGTTATTTGGCCAAAAGTTTCGAGTTGAAAGTAGTCTTCATTATGTTATAACCGTATTTAGGATTGTTGAGTATAGATCATTTATTTTGTATTACATATTATCAATGGTGAAGATACGTGAATATAGATCTAATTAATAGTAGAATGATTAAAAATATGTTTTCTCAGTTCTGTATTTGTATTGTTATCAAATAATCAGGTAAGTGAATCCAAATAATATTTATTTGTGCCCGTTAAAAAAAATAACTTCTTTCCTTTAATAACCTCAAGGCTGAGTTTGAAGAGAAATGAAGAGAAACAACTTTAACTAGGAAGAAAAGAAAGGATAGAAAGTAAGGAGCAGAAAGAGGAAAATAATAATTATTATTGAGTTTAGCAAGAATTTGAGATGGAAGTATGAAAATAATATAACAGATTTACCAAATTAACCTCAGATTTATTCAAAATTGATGATAAAAAGTGCACAAATAAGTAATTTCTCTCCTTCCCTTTCAAATCATCATAAATTGAAAGGAAAGCCGAGGTTTTAATCTCACAAATTACTCTGTCATTTTATAAAATTAAGAACTGAATGGTCAGACTATTAACCACATCCGATTGTTGAATATAAAATTTATATTCATGTTATAAAAATATTATTTATTTAGAAAATGTGTGAGATTTTGATAGAAGAAACTCGTTGCGGTGGTATTAATGTGATTCTGATTGAAGTATAATTCGGACAGAGCTGATTTCAGAAAGATATGACATTTTGTTCCATTTTTTCTATTCACTAAGTGGACGAATCCAACATGATCACACAAGCATGTAGTTATCGTAATTGAATCCGACTATTGACATTTTTAGTTGCTGGTCCAGTTTGATAGGTGAATTTCGATCCGAACCGAATCCAAACAAATGAATGGGTCAAGGGGTCATACCAGCTGTGATTAAATTATATAGTTCTAATCCATTAGTAATGACATTTTGATACATATAATTCATTAATTTTAATTTTTAATTCATCGTATTCATAAGAGTTACTATACAAAAATAAATAATAAAACTTCTCATTCTACCAATAAAACAATGGATCTGAATCTCGTACTATCAAATAAATAAATTATCCTACAAAATAATGTGATTTATTGATTTAAAATTTAAATTACCGATTATATGCTGACATGTGTGATTAATTAATGGGTAAACTACAAAACATACCCCGAACTACCGTCCATTTTTAAATTAAGTACCGAACTTTTAATTTCTTCAATTTCAATACCAAACTTTTTAATTCTTCAATTTCAGTACTATACACTTAATAAAATGAAAAAATTTATATAAAAAAACATATGTTGGGTCCGATATGTTTATGCAAGTTTTAAATTCTAACTAAAGAGTTAGACTTACAAACTAATTCTCATATTTCATGTTAATTTCTCATTTTATTAAGTGTATAGTACTGAAATTGAAGAATTAAAAAGTTCGGTACTGAAATTGAAGAAATTAAAAATTCGGTACTTAATTTGAAAATAGACGGTAGTTCGTGGTATGTTTTTGTAGTTTAGCCTTAATTAATTGATAATACTTGTTATACTAATGAACACGTGTCAAACTGCAAATGATTATTGAAAAATAAAATTTCAAATTTTAGCAAACCCACCCCTATTTTTTATTTGACTTGACTAGATCTTTATACTAAAACAATTTTATTAATTTCTCAAAGTAAAATTCTCAATTCTGTTCAATTAAATTAATTTCCCTATCTCCATCTTCTAATTTAGAAATATTTTAATTTTAATTTTGAACCAATTGTAAAAAAAGTAGATTGAAAATAATTCGACGATAAGAAGGAATTATATATATTAATAAAATATTTAATTTTAATATAAAAATATATATTTAAAATAAATATTTTTAATTAAAAAATTTGAAATAATTAATTGATAATTTTATAAAATTTTCCTTAGCCTCTAACTGTAACACATGATTGGGTTTCATATCTTCTTCTTCAGCTTCATCTTCACCACACTAAGCTCCGGCTCCTCATGAAGAGTAAAATCTCACTCGCAGCTTGAGATTGTTGAATTGCCAAGACTTCATCCTACCCGTTTCCTCCTTCCAGTTTCCTGCTGCGAAAAAATCTTTCATCCATTGACAGCTTGCACGACAAAATATCCAGACGCACACAAACTCTCCGACCGTGGGAGCTTCAAAGCTCGCAGCTTTACGAAACCCCACCGATTTATACGACACCCCAGATCCCCAAATCCCAACCCCAGCGCTCAAACCAAACCACCGCCTCCAGCGATGTCTCGGCTGATGGATAACTTCGGGTCGTTCATCAACAACAGATGGCTGGTGTTCGTCGCCGCAATGTGGATCCAGTCCTGCGCCGGGCTCGGGTACCTCTTCGGGTGCATATCGCCCGTGATCAAGAGCACTTTGAACTACAACCAGCGGGAGATCGCCAAGCTCGGCGTGGCCAAGGACTTGGGCGACAGCGTGGGGTTCCTCGCTGGGAGCTTGAGTGAGATTCTGCCGTTCTGGGGCGCCTTGCTGGTCGGGGTCGTGCAGAATTTTGTCGGGTTTGGATGGGTCTGGCTCATCGTCACTGGAAGATCTCCTGTCTTGCCTCTCTGGGCTGTGAGCAGTACTTGACTTATGCATACCTGTTGATGTCTGCTTCAACTGTCTTGCTTCCAATTCGTCTGATTCTGCTTCGTTGCTTTGATCTGTTCATGTCTATATCTGTCTGTTGATGTCTACTTTACGCATGTTTGATAATCATTCTTGAAGCCATACTGCCTACTTACGGTTGCCAGCTTGCAGATGTGCATTCTGATATTTGTGGGGACGAACGGGGAGACATACTTCAACACGGTGGCGTTGGTCTCGTGCGTGCAGAATTTCCCCAAAAGCCGAGGGCCAGTGGTGGGAATACTGAAGGGGTTCGCCGGGCTGGGCGGCGCTATAATAACCCAAGTGTACGCGATGATCAACGCCCCTGACCACGCGTCGCTGATCTTCGTGGTGGCGGTCGGGCCGTCGATGGTCATAATCGCTCTGATGTTCATCATAAGACCTGTTCAGGGGCACAGGCAAGTCAGGCCCTCAGATGGCATGAGCTTCACGTTCATATACAGCGTGTGTCTCTTGCTGGCTGCTTATTTGATGGCGGTGTTGCTTCTTGAGGACCTGGTTGATTTGGACCAGATTTACGTGACGATATTCACGACGGTTTTGTTCGTGCTGATGGTGATCCCGATTGTGATTCCGGTGTCGATCAGTTTCTTCCATGAGGCGAGGACGCCAGCCCAGGAGGCGCTTCTGGTCGGGTCTGCCAAGCCGGGCCCTCGGAAATCTGATGATGCGAATGAGGTGATCCTGAGTGAGGTAGAAGAGGAGAAGTCTAAGGATATGGACTTGCTGCCGGCTTCCGAGAGGCAGAAGCGGATCGCTCACTTGCAGACGCAGCTCTTCCACGCTGCTGCCGAAGGCGCGGTGAGGATCAAGCGGCCGAGCGGGCCTCGGAGAGGCGAGGACTTCACTTTGACCCAAGCTCTGATGAAGGCGGACTTCTGGATCATATTTTTCTCGCTGTTATTGGGATCCGGATCCGGCCTGACCGTGATAGACAACCTCGGACAAATGAGCGAGTCGCTGGGGTACTCCAACCCCCATATTTTCGTATCCATGATCAGCATCTGGAACTTCCTCGGCCGCGTAGGCGGAGGTTACTTCTCTGAAATTATAGTCAGGCAGCACGCTTACCCAAGGCCGATAGCCATCGCGGTGGCGCAGGCAGTCATGGCATTCGGCCACATCTTCCTCGCCTTCGACTGGCCTGGCGCTATGTACGTGGGCACCCTTCTCATCGGCCTGGGCTACGGCGCTCACTGGGCCATCATCCCCGCCACGGCGTCCGAGCTATTCGGCCTGAAGAAATTCGGAGCTCTATACAACTTCCTCACCCTGGCCAACCCTGCAGGCTCGCTCGTGTTCAACGGCGTCATCGCCAGCTCCCTCTACGACCATGAAGCCGCAAGGCAGCACAATCACGCCAGCGCTTCAGTTCCCACCTTCTTCAACCTGTCTTTATTCGGTTCAAACGATGAAGCCCTGAAATGCAACGGCGCAGTATGCTTCTTCCTGACCTCCATGATTATGTCGGGCCTCTGCGTCCTGGCGGTCGTGCTCAGCTTGATACTCGTGCGTAGGACGAAGGTCGTGTACTCGACCCTCTACGGGAGGCGCTCTTAAGCCGCCTTAGCGCCACTGCAAATGTTCCGATCAAGACTGTCGAGTGCCGCCGCAAGAAGGAACAGTAGCTAGTGCTCCGCAGCCCCGACCGGATTCCTAGGCTGTGACGATGAATAATACCCGGTTGGATTCTTGGGTGACTTTTGTCCATGACAACAACAACAACAACAACGTACGAACGGTTTGCTGCCGATTTTAAGGTATGTATCTGCGCTGGTATATGGATGGAGATCTACATGGTCAAGGCAAAATGTTCCAGGTGAAAATGGAGATTGCTTTGTGCATGTGAATATGTTTATTGCAATGTTGTGTCTTGTAGAAACTAAACTACTTATTATGATGGGGGATTTATAAGTTTATCTTGTGTAAAATGTTGGTACTATATGAATTTATGCATCATCTTTTATCTCTTAACTAACATTTATTTATCTACTCTTATTTATTAATTAACAGTTTCGATGAATGTTTAGTATTGTCACTATTATATATAGATTGCTTATGAGAATTAATTAGATATTATCAAAACAATAGGGTAGTATATAATTTTAGAAGTTTGATTTCTTTATATTTTGGATCCAAATCAAGAAGACAACTAATGATTTAACCCTAGTTTCTCATGTCCTCCTTGTTTCTACTGCTCTGATAGTCTTCTTTCTCTACCGTTCTTCTCTTCAACCTCCCTTTTAAATCTTTTACTTTCTACAAAATTCTTGCACATAGTAATTTGATATCAGAGCCATATTTCTTAACTAACTTGTCTACAATGAAGCTCAGACTCGATCTGAAAGAAAGCCTAACTTCGAAGCAGCTTGACGAAATCCTCATGCAATTGGTTACACCATCATCGCAACCTCGCCATTGGGGCCACCATTCGATCCACCTGTTGCGGTGAACAATCTTCAAGGCTGTCACCGCCAAACACAGGCCCTGAACACCCTTCTCAGGTGGTTGCCAACATGATGTCTACGATTTCAGAATGCAACAAGTCAACAGTGCTGGCAGCACTTCCTCACAAGAACTTAAACCTCGGGGAGATAAGATCTCACCGTAAGCACAAGGAATCGGGATCCTCTTTCTTCTGCTGAGATTAAAGAGGAAGACACTGAAGAAGATGTGGACATGTGGTCTAAAAAGAAATTTGTGCAGACTTCGGTGACAAAATACGATGTTCAAGAATCTAAGGATGCTAAGTTCATATCTTGAGTTAGATAAGCCTCCTCCATTACTATCCGACCTTGAATCTAATGATTTGTTTGATAGAGAGAAGCAGCAAGCATACACCTCAATTATCAAAGTATTTGCAAACAAATATGCATTTATTATCGATAAAGTAAAAAGTAAAGAGAGGACAGAGAAATATGGTAGAAGACTAAATTTTGAGGACAAGGTTCTTGGAAGGAGGATAGAATGTTACATGCAGAATTATTTATTAATCTTAGTTAGATATTAGTAAAATGTAGGCTCATATGTAATTTTAGAAAATTTGATTTCTTTATATCTTGTATCCAAATCAAGAAGAAGATGACTAATGATTTAATCCCTGTTTCTCATTATTCTCTTTGCCTCTATTTTATAGTCTTCTTTTCTTTACAATTTTTCTTAATTTTTTTCTTTCTACAAAATCTTTGCACATAACCGTCACATAAGTCAAAAAGTAATAAACTAATTACTTCATCGTCATAACTAATAAGAAAATTCTTTTACACAGCACATTTTACACGAAATTTAAAAAAATAAATTAATTACATATACATTAAATTTGTTCAACAATTAATATTAATATCTCAATGATCTATTTAATTTAATATTAAATGATTATTATTAGACAATTGAGAGAGCGTTTTATTATTGTTTGGGATTTTTAGGTTGTGTTGGTATAGAGACAGAAAATGCGAAAGAAAGCTTAACAAATATATATGGTTTAAGAAAAGAGAAGAGAATGAAAAATGGTCAAAAATTATAAGAAAAAAAATTTCTTAGATTGAAATTCGTTTTGATATTTTTTAGTCTGAATAAAATAAAAATAAAATAAAATTTATGAGAATTTCATTTTTCTTATAAAATTATTTTCCCTCATTATTGATTTCCTACTTTTTAAGCGCCAATACATTATTTCCATGTTTACAATAACTGAAATGACATATGACAACATAAACAATTGTTGAAAGTAAATTAAGACTGTGTTTGGTTTGGGAAAAATTTGGCGGAAAGGAAAATTTGATGGAAAATTAGTAAAATCAATTGTTTGGTTTAGATGGAAAATAGGAGGGAAAGAAAATTAGATGAAAAATTGGATGGAAAATGTGATTCTACATATATTAAACAAGTTCAATGTATCTTAAATAAATAACCATTTTTTGAACATATTCAATGTATTTCATCAAATTCAATGTATGAAATGATGAAATGTTGATTTTTTTCTATCTATTTTTCATAAAACTTTCTATGATTATGAAAATGAAATAGATTTCTAACAATTTTCCTTGATATTTTCTTTATGAAACCAAACAAAGGAAAATTAGATGGAATTCTTCAAATATTTCATTTCCTTTCAATTTTCCCTCAAATTTTCATTTCCACCCAATTTTCCTTAAATCAAACACAGCCTAAGTGATTGTGTCTTTTCATCACATAATAAACAAGGATCACTTAATAAATTCATTCCTCTCTCATATGATCAAGACACACATGCCACAATTTAGTATTGTCCATCTCATAATTTGCAACTACGCCAATTGAAACTGCAACTCTTCTTCCTTGAAGCACATATAAGCCTCTACTAAGCTTCCCTTTAAGCATTTCTATGGAGCCCTTGTTGACCATTAAAGCTCCACCTGCACCATAAAATTTATAGCTATTTCGATCTGTTGTACTACGATAAGTAAATTTTTTCTTCACATCAAGAACATGTCGGACGTCTGCAAGAGCATACCATTATGACACTTGATTAAACATTATAAATACAACGAATATTGCAATCTACATTATTCCCTATTATAATACCATCCTTAAATGGAGTTATATGAAACATTCATGCGCTAATAAATAATTCATTATTGACCCGAACAATCATAATGATAAGGATGTTGTCTAGTCTCTCACACATATCCTCTATTAAATTAGAAGAACTCTCATTAATTTTGTTCATTCGTTTCTTTCTTCTTAAGCTCTAATTTTTGTTGCATCTCTTCAGATAATAATGCTAACTTCACATCCTTTAATATTTATTTTACATTAACAGAATTAATACCTCCTTCAAAAAACTATCAGCGTGCCCCCTATTTGAAAAATCATGATGAATCAAACTCGCAATTAAATAAAGAGTGATAATTCAAAATCTTTTTAGAGTTTTTTTCTCTAATAATAATGCAAAGATTTTAATCCCGTAATGATTAGGAGGTTTAAGGCCAATTAAAACATGGTGATTTTGATGCAAAATAAGATAGTTTTGGAGTAAAAACAGTAATCTATTGGGCCTAGGCCCATTCACGGAAAAAGCCCAACCCAATGTGATTCGTCCTCTCCAGAAGACATGAAATGAAAAGTAGAGCTTTTGAAATTTTTGAATCAGAATCAAACTCAATCGAACTCGTCCCAACTCGCTTCTTCTCTCAACAACACCACCTGACGATGGCGATGCTTCCCGACGACCGTGACGTCATCTTAGGGTTCACTTACTGGTCCTCCGCACGCCGTAAATTCCCTCCCGATTCGCCCTTCTTCGCTTCCGGCAACATCGAGAGAGAGCTCCTCGCTAAACAGGTATCTAATACAAGTTGCATATCTTTTATGTGTCTGTGTATACAAGTTGCTGCTCTGCTGATGTCAATACAATTACATTAGCTAGCTGCAAGATGAATATAGGCATGAAATGAGATTCGTTTCTTGGCTGGGCAAAGTAGGTTTTGGAATTAAGACTGGATAAGAAGTTAAGGCTTCGTTTGGTTTCGAAAAGTCTGAGGGAAAGTAAAGTACGAGAGGAAAGTTAAAAGAATTCTATGTTTGGTTTAATGAAAATTAAGGGTGAATAAATTCGACTCAAAATTTGGAGAACATTTTAGTAAGCTTCGTGTTTTTTAAGTAAACTATAAAAAGAGGATATGAAGTACCACATTTTTTTTGAAATTCCAACCCTAATTATCAAATTTTGCAATTCTGTTTTGTAACTGATTAAATTACAATCCAAACCAGAAATTTTTTACATTTATTACGACTCGATTTCTAAAAACATAAACTAACACGATATAATTATAAAGTGCAAAAACGTCTTTTTTGTATTAAACCAAACCGACTCCTTAGATAAAAATAATGAATTTTTGTAATTTTGTTGTGGTAGTTAATAGTTGATCAAAATGTAATTTGTCTAAAATTTATTGGGTTAGATTGTAAATTAGTCCATTCCAGAACAGTCCAGAATGGTTTTTCCCCGAGAATTGCAAATTTTGGTAGTTAAGCTCACGATGTTAGAAAATATGGTAATTCATACCCCTTTTTCTGAGCTTTCTTTTTTTTAGTATTTTTCTTTCATTTTTCCATTCACATTCCCTGTTGCATCAATTTTTCCCCTAACCAAACAGTGCCAAAGAGTAGTTTGCAAAATCAGCTTCTTTTTTCCCCTAAAAATGATGCCTGCCATGAGTCATCCATGTAGCTCTTGAACTGCTGCGAGTAGATAGATGTATGTAATCTGCACCGAGGATTTATACTGCCACCGAGTACCATGTCCAATCACGCAGTTGCTTGATTTTAGCATGTAGTTCATTTCGAGTACCATGTCCAATCACATAGTTGCTTGATTTTAGCATGTAATTTATTTCTCTCGACTCATGGAGGCTTATTGCGAGTTACCGATGGCCTTTTATCGTCTGCAGGTTGCATTAGACATGAGTGAAGAGGAGAAGCTTCAGCTTCAAGATATAGGGAGCGAGGATAGCAGGTATAGTTTCTTTTATAGTTTGTTTGGTTTAGGGAAAATAAGGAGTACAGACAAATTGGAGGGAAAGTGAATTTCCATTGAAATCCATTTCATTTTCCTTTGTTACGAGTGGAAAATCCATTACTTTTTGTTTAATGAATTTTATCCATCTCATTTTCATCTAATTTTCTCTCCCCAAACTTTCCCTAAACCAAACTAGAGATTCCTTTTCATTTTCTCTCAAATTTTCATTTCCCTTAAATTTTCTCCAAATCAAACATAGCCTTAGTCAATCATCCAAGGAATTTCTGTTGCACTCAAATTTCTCGAATGTCTTCCTATGAGGTCGGCTTACATTACTTAAAATATAACGTGTTGGGATAAAAATGGCTGCGGAGCTTATGATCAATACGCGTACATCATTATCTCAACATGTTTGACAAAGATTCTGTTTCTCTGTTGTTTCTTGGTTATGTCTGTGGTAGTAATAATATTTAGCGTAGAATGTATCATGGTGTTTTAAAGAGTACCCACTTCTGCGGCGTCAATTTTTCAGCAGAGAAATATTCTGCCCTATTGTTGGATGTCGTGCACGTTTGAATGCCGCAGAGTTTGAAGATCATTATAATGCCCGTCATACTGCATCCTGCTCAGTGTGCTCTAGAGTTTACCCCACAACGCGCCTTCTCAGTTTACACGTTTCCGAGGCCCATGATTCCTTTTTCCAGGCGAAGGTTGCCAGAGGTTATGCCATGGTATGTGTTTGTAACCGTCAGTGCTTAATACAAAACTTGCAGGAATAATATGGTGAAATTTTTTGCTTAAAAATACTCATTCCGTCTTGATTTAGTAGTCGTTAGAGTTATATTGGGTGTATATTAATTCTAGCGGTTGAAAAAATTTAATAATTATATGGTTAATGTTTTTTTTAAATTTTTCGTGCAAAAAGTAAAATTTATAGATTATTACCGGCGAGCATTGATTTTTTTATTTATTATAATAATGATTGTTGATATTAGATACGCATTGAAAATTATTACATAACAAATAAAGATGAACAAATAATTTCAGTTAATTTATCAGAAAAGACACAGAAGAGAACTCTGAAATAATCAATGGAAATAAACTGACTGATGCATGTTATTTATCTTTTCAGTACGAGTGCCTAGTAGAGTCCTGTGGGCTGAAGTTCAAGACCTACAAAGCTCGACAGCAGCATCTAGTAGACAAACACGCATTCCCAGCGTCCTACGATTTCTTCAAGAAGGCCCGGCCATCGAAGAAGCACAGGTTGAAAACACATCGCAAACAATCCACCATCAAGAAGGAAGAAGACCCCGCAACTCGAATGGAAGTCGAAGATCAAGATATGGACATTCTTGTCTCAGCAGTCTCAAAGCTGACGACATCAGACTCAACACCCTCATCCATCACCTTTGGCCGACGCGGCACTCGTGGCTTGACTTTCACCCCTCGGGCAGTTCAGTTAGGCAAAAAGCACCCAGATTCCACCTCATCAAAGATGCAAAGTTAGTAGCATACTATTTCCATTGACATTGTTGTATGTAATCAAGCAGATTTGCGACACAAAGAAATGAAGGGAACCCATATTCCTCCATTTATCATAAATCGCGTAAGCCTTGTGTCCCTAAATCTGGCATGTATCATAATACTCAGATCAAATAGATGACTTCAGGACTAAATACTTGCTCTTTGCTACTGCTGGCCGAACAAGGATGCAACTAGCTGAACTCAATTTTGTCACGGCTGGATGAAAAAGGAGGCCATTTATGCTTTTGGCTCCTTCGCTGCCGGTGGACTGAGAATGAATGTTTTCTCTGGTTCCTTCTATTTTCTGAATGCTGCACAGAAGGTGCCTTCATTTTGGTTTTGGCTGGTACCATCAGCTTCAGGACTGGCAACATCTTGTTACTGAAAATCCGTTGGTTTCTTTCAGT
>NQLW01000058.1:2085913-2108497 GCA_002312845.1 Kalanchoe fedtschenkoi
TCCCAGCATCCTTAGGTTTCATCAACATTTTCACGCAAAATCAAAGAAACACAAGTTTAAAGAGCAGATAAAGCAGCCATCTATAACGAAAGAAGCACAAGAACTCCAATGCAAATTGAAGACTGATAGAAGATCCGCAATCTAAAATTTAACCACATCAGACAACCCTTTTGCAATGTTAATGGGCTGATTTCAACACAGGCAGAATATAAAAAAGATTCATTTTTTCACATTAACTTCATTCTGACACTGAAACCTAATACATAACACGAAAGGGATTCATTGAAATAATAAATGTAAAAGCACACATACATATTCATGCCCTACCTTCATCAGAAATCCTCATCCAGCTTGAACACATGATTCCCACCATGCCCATTCACGCTGTTCATCACCGAAGCCTTCTGATACTCTCCAACCCTCTTCTCAAAGAAATTAGTCTTCCCCTGCAGTGAAATCAGCTCCATCCAATCAAACGGGTTCTGCACATGATACATCTTGCTGTACCCCAAGCTCACCAACAACCTATCCGCCACAAACTCGATGTAAGTACTCATCAGATCCCCGTTCATCCCCACAAGGGCACAAGGAAGCGCGTCGCACACAAACTCCCTCTCGATATCCACCGCGTCACGTACGATGGACTTCACCCTCTCTTCACTCAGCTTCTTCCTCAGCAGCTTGTACAGCAGGCACGCGAAGTCGCAGTGCAAACCCTCGTCGCGCGAGATAAGCTCGTTGGAAAACGTCAGCCCCGGCATGAGCCCGCGCTGATGGAGCAGAAGCTTCCTGAGAAGAAGATCCCCTCCACGCACGCGAACGCCACGATCCGCTCCGCGAACGACTCGGACCCGTCGATCCACTGCAGCGCCCAGTCGGCCTTCCTCGCTACGCACGGGATCGTCTCGATCGCGTGGAACAGCCGATTCTTCTCGGCCCCGTCCTTTATATACGTCTCTAGCAGCAGGCTGTACATCTCGGAGTGAATGTTCTCGATGGCGATCTGGAACCCGTAGAAGGCCCTAGCCTCGGACACCTGGACCTCCTTCATGAACCGCCCCGCCAGATTCTCCAGCACGATGCCGTCCGACGCGGCGAAGAAGGCGAGCACGTGCTTGATGAAGTGCTGCTCATCGTAGGTGAGGCTGTCCCAGTGGCGCCGGTCCTGCGAGAGGTCGACCTCCTCTGCGGTCCAGAACGAGGCCTCCGCCTTCTTGTACATCTCCCAGATCTCCGGGTACTGGATCGGGAACATGCAGAAGCGGTCGGGGTTGGGAGCGAGGAGCGGCTCTTCGTTGAATGATGGCATCGCCGGCGCCGGCTCAGGCTCAGGCGGAGATTCGAATTTGGGGATTTTGGGAAATTAGGGTTTTAGTGATTTCGTGAGGAGTTGGTTCGGTTTATGTAGCAGGACGAGCTGGCGTTTTTGGCGGGTGGTGAAAATTAAAATAAAAAAAAAATTGAAAAGTTTCGTGGGATACGAAGCTTGCGGGGGAATGAACCGGGGCTGAACGGTAAATGTGAACGAAAATGACGATACTGTCCTTTGAATTATGCCTGGATAGAATCTTTCTGAAGGGTATTTTGGGTATTTCGTCGATGGAGCGTAAACGGAGAAGTGTGTGGCGGAAGGAATTGAGTTTTCAGTGTACGTTAAAAGCGTTTCGGGGAAGCTGAACAGAACAGTGAGTGAATTTGATTTTGGGGATTTTTGAATGGAATTTGAAATTTGGTGGGGTTTTTTGAAATTGGCGCCCCGCTCGGAAATTATGAAATCATAAATTCAATGTGTATTTGCTTCGGAGTCCGTAGCAGATGGTGTAGAGATATTTACGTGTCCGCACATGTATTATTGTGTGATATTCTTTTTATCTTTTTTTACATGTCACTTCAATAAATTTTTTGATCTACTTTATTTGTCACTTAATAATTTTTAATGTGTATTTAATATCAATAAATAGCTTAAAACGTCAAACATTAATCACTTCTTTATAATAATCAATAAAAAATCATTTATTACCAGTAATAATCTATCAATTTTACTTTTTACACGAATTTTTAAAAAAAAAACATCAACCACCCACTCATTAAATTTCTTAACTGCTAGGATTAACTTCACTTTTATCTACTTAAATTAACCTTAAATGATATGTATTAGAGACGGAAAGAGTAACATTTATGCACACATTGGGTGAGTTCCCAGCAGATCACCTAGGGAGATTGAGACCAAGATGAGGAGCGTCCGACAATTAATGTTCTAAAAAGTGTTACGCGGTAAGCATAATGGTCAGTGATTAATTAGTTATGCACAGTTAATTAGAGTTATATATATTAATAATAAATTTAATAATTAATTATAAACATATATGTTTAAAAATTATTATTTTCATAAAAATAAAATCTTGAATAATTATCCGCTTAAACAGAATTTTTAAACACCGTCTTATAATTAATCAACAATTAATCAATATGAAACGGAAATTTTTAAAACAATTCCCCAATAATGGGTCATATATTATTGTGTGAAAACAATTATGTCCACTCTTGGGCGTTGTTTGCTTGCAACTTCTGCTCGTTTCAAAATGCATCACATAACGAATGCGCTGAAATGAAGAGATTAATTTATTAAACAGACTAGGGAGTTCAAAATTCGAAATGGCAAATCTCTATAACAAAGCTCAGTTCAAATAGAGAACTACAGGTAGGAGAAAAATAATGGAGGGGGTGCCAATGGCTGCTGCTGTGTCTGAAGCCGTTGAAGTCGCCGAATTACCTGGGAGCCGGTGGAGGCACCTGTGTTTTGGAGAATGCAAACAGTGCGACGATGCCAGCAGCAAGGATTACCCATCCCATTACATCGTACTTGAAGTCACTGTTGCCGCTGCTCTTCTTCTTTGAAGACTGGAAAAGAGATAATGAGGAATGGTTAGAAATGGGGAGTTGACTATTGACAAATAGATGAACAAATACAAGCCTGGGAAAGGAAAAAGATCTTATGCCCTTTCACACTACATCAGGTATCAGCACCAGACGTCAAACTAGGTAAATATACTCGAGGAGACTGAAAACATTCTGAACTGAGCAGGACAGATGAAGAGAGAACTTCCTAATAAACGCATTCCATTTTTTGAAAGCTAGCATGGACATCTATCGACCAAATAGAAAAGAACGTTTAAAAAAGAAAGATCACCTTCGAAGTCGTGGTCGAGGTAGAGGCTCCACCTCCTCCTCCTCCGCCCCCTCCCATTGCTTGCTCCAGTGTCTGCTGAGATATGCCATGCTTGTGGATCTCTTGGTGCAGTGCAGGAGCCTGAGCAACAAAATTTCATCCCAGTGAAAAATAATTTATGGGAGAAACTCCAGGATGAGTAAATCAAAGTAAGAAATAAAAGACTTGACTAGCGCAATAGATTTCTGAAGAGAGTTTCAAAAAGATTTAATCTAACAATTTAGGCAGAACAAGTTAAATGCTTCGGAGATCTGATCTTTGTCAGCATCCCAAATGTGAATGAGTAAAAAAAAATATCAAATTTGACAGATCTTAAAGTCACAAATTGATCAAATCATATAATGATTGGAAACAGTTTAAAAGTAGCAAACGAGCAACTATGGGACTTCTGGGATACTCAGGAAAATAGCAAGCTGCATCAAGATGACACCTTTTGATATCATGTTAGTCATTCTTTTCAATTGTTGAAGTTGGCCTGGTAGGAAATGGTACGTTCATCCAATTGTCTCTCAGGATAGATGACTAGTTATAATGCTGGATTCCTAAGTCCTAACAAATAGCCGGTGAGCGAAAATTACATCCATAATGAACAAGGCGTACATTCCAGTTAATATGAAACATCCCAATACTGGCCTTACACAGTCAACAAATGTCCTAGAAAATGTCATACTTGCTGAAAAGGGGAAGCTTGTATATAATTAGAAATATAAAACAGTGAATATTTAAACAATAGAAAGAAGTGATGCTCACCTTAGCAGCAACCTCTAAGGACTTTTGGTAGAGTTCGTTGCTCGGATCCTACAAAACAACAGCTGCTATGAGAATTCAGGATCAGGTCTTAGTTCAATTCATAACTAATCTCCCTGTTCTATTTTACTTGTCACTTAACTAACATTTATTTGTACACTTTTCCTTGTCAATTAACAATTCAAATGCACAATTAATATAGTCAACTACCTTAAAAAATACTAAGAAATTAATCACTTCACCATCATAATCCACAAAGAAACCATTCTACTTTTATACGAAATTTTTTAGTCAATAACAACTATTAATATCTCATTAATCTACTCAATTTAACATTCAAAGGCTACTCAATTTACCCTTTAACCTTCAATAACCACTACTATTAAACTGGAAAATGAAAACTCACCTCATCAACGGCTTGCTGAAAAAAGTACTCAGCCTTATCGAAATACTCCTTAGCTTCGCTTTCGTCAGGAGTCAGAAACGCGTTGGATGTGTGAGCATTACCCAAGCACCAGAGGGTCTCGTGCTTCTTCGGATTGACCAGCAACGCCTCATCCAGCTTCGAAATAGCATCTAAATGAACAAAATACTCTTCAGCCCAACACTTGAAAATAACTTAAAATGAATAATGAGAGCGACAGAAGCAAGCAATTACCTTTAATCATGGACTTGGAATCCTGAACGTTCTGGAACTGCGAGAGCTCCAGCAGCGCCCCACCCCATCTCGTCAAATTCTAAACCCACAAAACAAACAACGAAAAGGAACAAACTTTTCAATCGACAGCCAAAAACCTTGAAAAATCCCAACTGTCACAAAACAGACGAATCAGCCTAACGCGTCCAGACCACGCAGAAGCTGATATAAGGACCTGATTTTCACATCATTTGCAAGCCTGGGAACAGAAAGGAAGCAGCTGAAGAGATGATGAAACGCTCACCTCGGCGTCGAGAGGGTTTTTGATGTAACTGGCTTCGGCTGTCTTGCGGGCGTGCTCGAAGAAGAGGAGGCGGTCGAAGTCGTTCTGCATATCCATGGCGAGAGGCGATCGGGGGTTTCGGCGGAGGTGGTTC
Source organism: Kalanchoe fedtschenkoi (assembly GCA_002312845.1). Lineage (NCBI taxonomy): Eukaryota > Viridiplantae > Streptophyta > Magnoliopsida > Saxifragales > Crassulaceae > Kalanchoe > Kalanchoe fedtschenkoi. Next base: position 2,090,964 of record NQLW01000058.1, read on the forward strand.
TGAGACGTATGAAACAAGCCAGAGAGCTACCGAGTTTGAAGTCGGCTGAGGCTCGATAGAGATGGATTGATCGGTCGCTGATGTCAACAAGCGAAGTAATCTCAAAACCCTGCTCCTGTGCAGATTCCCCTATTTACCGACGGAGGCTTCGTCGGTAATTCAAGTCTTGTTTTTTTTTAATAAAAAATAGAGATATTTATTTGCCTTGGGTAATGGTTTTGAATAGAAATTAAATTGCATAATCAACAGGTGGTTAGTATAGAAACGGTGTGCTGCCGTTGATAATTTGAGATAAAAGTTCAATTGTGTAGAAAATATAAATTTCTATAAATTGAAATCCGTTTAGTTTGATTTTATTTATAAATTAATGCACAAAATTTATAAAATGGATCACAAATCAAAATATTTTTTTCTTAGAAAAAGTGAATTTCTTTACTCTGTCTTAAGATGTGAGTAAAACTAATTTCTCTCCAGCTTGTTTGTAGAGTACAAGTATATAGCAATATGAAGTCCGGAATTAGAATAATCTTGTTGATTATGTGATGGAAAGGGATACACAAAGCAATCTGACAACAAATAGTATCACATGAATGAGGGACGTGCGAGGAAGTAAGCGTAACATTCTACTTATTTATTGATGTCTTCGTGGCAGATATTGTATGTAGTAGACTCAATACAAATCTCAAAACTAACACATTAATATATTATTCCGTAAATTATTGGGTGTTCTGGCTCGAAACGATGTTGTTTTGGATCATTTTTATTAAAACATCATTCCTCTCTCAAATAAACAGTACAAAACAAATAAAGAACCTGACAAAAATAGAAAAAATTAATATATATATTATCTTGATTTATAAAAATTCAAATAAAAAATTATTTAATAAATGTAATATTTTATATTCATTAATTAATAAAAATGTTCATCAGAGTTTAGCTATGCTCATTAGATGATATGTTCATCATATGAGCCAATATATTCATAAGATGAGCTCTTATGTTCATCAGATTTAATAATATGTTCATTGTATGATATGTTCATCAGATGAGATGTTATATTCATCAGATGAGATGATATGTTCATCAGATGAGCTGTTATGTTCATCATATGAGTTGTTCTGTTCATTATATGAGCTGCTATGTTCATTAGATCAGCTTTTATATTCATCAGATGATATGTTCATCAAATGAGCTGTTATTTTCATCAGGTTCGATAATATATTCATCAGAAGATATGCTATGTTTATCAGATTTGATATGTTCATCAGATGAGACGATATGTTCATCAGATCAGTTGTTATGTTCATCAAATGAGATGTTATGTTCATCAAATGAGCTGCTATATTCATCAGATGAGCTGTTATGTTCATCAAATGAGCTATTATGTTCATTAAATGAGTTATTATATTCATCAAATGAGGTATTGTGTTCATCATATTAGCTGTTATATTCATCAATTAAAAATTAGTCCAAAAAAATTAAATAGAAAATGAATGAAAAGTTGATTTTTCAATGATAAATGGATGAAAAAATGTTGAACTAGGTATTCGGATTGTAAATGTCGACTAGGCCACTAAATATCCACAACCATTTGTGACATCTGCTTATAGTTTTGTTATAATCTGATTTTTTTTAGCACTTATGCACATATCTTATTGAATTACCTATTGCTTGGCAAGTTGATCTAATGATTCTACTGCAGTCTCCATTTTTTGTTGAGCTGTCCGGTGCTGCGCAGACCAAAACAATAGCCACTTATTATTTGAATATATTTCTGATGGTACAAAGCATGATCATCTCCAATCCCATAGCCAGTGCTACCACATACATATGGCATTATGGTATTACGATATCTACACACTATATTCAACCAATTTAAGCTGAAATTTGGCGTCATTGAGAAGTCCAACTCGTGGTGAAGCAAAGTTGGCCCAATGAGCAACTGTTCACCCTTTAAAGCTGAGTTTAGATTTGGTAATGTCTGGCTATGAACCAATGGACAAACCTAGGAGCAGAAGGGGATTCATTTAAGGGATATAATTCAAAAGGGGTTCTGAACTATCACCGCTTACCCAATTGTGGTCAGAACTACCACGATTTCTAAAAAGGGTGCGATGAAAAAAAAAATTGACTGATTTTCTAAAATAAAATTTACCATTACATTCCTTACCTAATATAATTATAAGACTTAGATTTGTGTGCAAAAATTACGTCGTTTGGTTATCAAAATAAATTATATCGTTTTGCGCAAATAAAGAAAACGACGTCTTTTGATAACCAAATGACGTAATTTTCGCACACAAATTTAAGTTTTATGCTAATATTATGTTTGGAATGTAATGGTAAATTTTAATTTAGAAAATCAGTCCAATTTTTTTTCATCGCACCCTTTTTGAAAATTATGGTAGTTCTGACCGCAATTGGGTAAGCGGTGATAGTTCAGGACCTCTTTTGAATTTTTCCCCTTCATTTAATTAGTATCACATGCATCAATGATGCAATGGACTAATAATACTTTTTATGATTCAGCATGCCATAATGAGTGATGTATGAATGTGATATGGGAACGTAAATAAATGTGTGAATAGTTGTCAATGTAACTGATGAATATTGACGTCAATCTGATGAATATATGTATGTTGTGAGATGAATATATATATATATATATATGTATGTATGTACTTGATGAATATTGATTTCAATCTTATCAATATATGTGTATCTTTTTTATGAATATATGTATGCATATGATGAATATTAATGTCTTTCTGATGAATATATGTATGTAATAAATCAAAAATTTTAGAAAAAAATAGTTTGATTTATAAAGATTAAAATTATAATAAAAATTATAAATTCTTAAATTTATTATTTTTTATCCATTAAAATAATTATATTAATATGATTTGATGACATGTTCATCAGCTGAGCCTCTATATTCATCAGATGAGATATTATATTCATCAGATGAGCTGTTATATTCATTAGATGAGTTGGTATGTTCATCAATCGAGTTGGTGTGTTCTTCAGATTTGATAATATGTTCATCAGATGAATAAACTATTTTTTAATACATATAAAAATATAAATTTGTGAATTAATTATGTTTTGAACCTTTCTGTTAAAATAATTTTTTTCTGATTTTCTAATTTTTTTTTAATTTTTCAGATTTTTTATTTATTTTTACTATTTATTTGAGAAATGATGTGATGTTTTAATGAAAACGAAGTAAAACGACATCATTTTTAAGCGATAGTGCTCTCAATGCACCCATGAGTCATTGATATTAGTCTCTCCATCCATTATAGCCTTGTCCTCAAAAATTGAAGTCTAGAAAATCTCGATAAAATTATTTACATCTCACATACGACACGCAGAGTTGGCTGATGAGTCTGAGGAATTTCATTGGTTTGCCATCTCGCACTATTGTGCAAAACTTCAATAGCTTGAGAGGTTTCTTCTATATCAAAGTTTGTAAAAGGTATTCGTAGACATGGCAGCTGGTTGGGCTGCTTACATAACGTTTCAGTGGTGATACATGAAAAATGTTGTGGATGATGCATTTATAAGGCATGGTGATAACAGAGTCGTTGTGAGATTATGCAAATAAAGTCTGAACCAAGCTAATAAGTAATAAGCTATGGTCAAATCCACTGAAATATGTTGCTTCCTGTCAAATTAGTAATAAGAAAAAAAAGTAGACGATGAGGACTTATGATGGAAGGCTAAGAAGAAAGAATAGTTGTATAAATGGGATGAAAGAAGGGAGAATCAGAAAGAAGCGATAAGAATATCAGTACTACAACGCATAGTTTGAGGCATAGTTATCAAAACCGGACCTGGAGTCGAACCGGTGCGAGCTCCAGTTCCCAGTTTACCGGTTGAACCGGCGGCTCGGACCGGTTCGACCGCTGATCTAATTACGTATAAATTTTAGTATAAATATAAACCACAACATTGAAAATCAGTATAACTGGATTGGGCGAGTGGTAGATGCACTGCCAAACGTCCCTGAAGTGTATTTATTAATTGATTTTTCATAATCTCTATCAATTAAGAAAGTTTATATATTTATTCGATATTGAACCGGTTTTAATAAACCACACGGTTCATACGGTCGAACCCGGTTTAACATGCGAGACGGTACTATTTGTCAAACCGGACTGGACCAAGCAACGGTTCACGGTTCAACCGGTTGAACCGGCCGGTCCGGTCCGGTTTTAATAACATGACAAGAAGTAAACAATTGTCCATGCTCAGAAATTATATTACCATTTAGCTAATGATAAGAATTTAATATGTTAACATGCGAGATGAAGCGAAGATGATGACAATACGCCTTAAGATCAATGGTGGGGAGTTCGTAATCCGACCATAGCCTATTTCAAGTGTATTTACCACGTAAACGTGCACGAAATATATTTATTTCCTACTCGTATAATTTGTATTATCCATATTATTCACAATTAAATCAGTAGTAAAATGAATATAACAAAACATAGATTGAATTCACAAATTAACCAACTTGAATTGTACAAGAGAATTTATCCACGCAAGACAATGGAAGAACACAAAGAGAGATAAGTAGGAATAACCTTTTCAAACTTAACTTATATATTTGCTGCAAAAGTCGCACCATTGTTGCGCTAGAAAATCTTAAAAATATTTGGACTTAAGAGGAGAGAGGGAATCCGGTCAGTTGTATGCCGAGAGGCCTTCTTTTATATAGCTTGAGTCCAAATCTTAACACATGTCGAGCTAATATGTCTCTTTTAAGAGGATTTTGGATCAATTTCTCTGGTTATCTTGATCAATCTTTATGAAAATATCTTGCAAAAATCAGATTTATATGGAGTGAAAATTGAAAAACACAAAATTGAGTCGAATTCGTAAAGTCTTACTGCGATCAAACCTTTTTGGCTCGGCTAGCATTAATATAGCTCATAACTTTGACTTCTAAGTGGAAGTTGTATAAATTGTTTTTCTCATTCCAATGCAATTTTAATCAATGAAATCAGATTTTAATTTTGATGTAGAAGTTATGACGTCGAAAACTTCTAAGTTAGAGTTTTCTTCATTCTGATTGAGCTTTTTGTTTGGTTTTTTTAAAATTGGTGACACGGGTTCGAACTTCCCCACTTCAGCAGGAGCAATTGCGCAGGGCAATTTTTGTCCTTCGTTCATTTTGATCCGTTTTGTTTGTTTCTTCATCATTAAAATTCATAATGTAGCTTATTTTTGACATAAAATCTAAATAGCTAAAAATATAAAAACTCACTAAACCATTAGTTGAAACTCTCAAAATATCAAAAATCAAATAAAATAAGTATAAAATAAGTCAAATAGATTGCGACTTATTATGATAAGCATGCAGGCCACTTAACTAGTTCGAGAGACAACCTAGAATGTTCTGAACTCTGAAGTATCTTTTGGGTAGTTTGGTGGAACGCTGTTTCGTGGCTTCACACACTACACTCAATCGCCGGACCGCCTTGATCAATTTGCTTCTCACTGCGCTGATGATCTGCTTGATGTTTCACTCGTTATTGAGCTTGTCGGATATTCTCTTGTAATGACTTGAGCACTCGAGAGCGGTCGGCGAGAAACTTGTCTAAATTTACGATGTTGGTATTGTCCGATACGACGTGGTCACGGACTGCAGACGAGCTTGCCCTTAGAGTGTTTGGAAATTAGTCAACGCCGCCTTGACATAGTTTGACCCGGTTTGATGGAGACCTCCGATAGAGGACGAATTCGATGGAGCTTCAAATCGGAGTTCCACTTCAACTCTATAAAATTGTCGCCAGGTGAAGAGTTGGAAGGATGGAGATGGAGGCTGAATGTCTATATCAAACACCTTGCGCGCATCAGCAAAGTCACTCGCCCGCCACTGACTAACATCTCAGCAAACCATTCACCACACGCACATCCAGATCCAACCCCACCTTCATCATCTGAAATTGGACTTTCCTGGAACACCTCACCGATCCAAACTTCGAGCAGTAACCGGAAGAGCGTTCTTGCCGGGCGCAACATCAGCCCTCCCCATCTCCACATGCATAAAAAGTAAAAACCGCTCCTTTTGATTCAAGATTACAGTTTGGACTCTGATCAGTGATCATCTTGTTCCACTTTCGAAATATGCCGGGAATTTTCTCGTCCATCTCCCTGTCGGCAGAAGCATCGCCGGTCATCCGTCCGCCATTAATCCCGGCGACAGTGAACAGAAAGAGGACGAAGAATGATGATATCGGGCCCATTGAGAAACAGCCCAATGGGCCTGGTCAAAGCCCAAAAAGTCGTTCCATGGCAGCCGCTTTTTGACCGACACGTGGCGCGAGGCGAGACGAGACCAAGCAGCAAAGGAGCAGAAAATATGGAATTAATTAAAAAAGAAATAGAAAAATGAAAATGGAGTCGTTTGACGCACAGTTTCTCAACAGCGTTTGTCTCGAGCAGAAAAAACAAGAAGCAAAATTCGTCAAACGCGTTTCGGCGGAATTTCTCCGATCTACAAATCCTGGCGTCAATCGCTGGGCGAGAGCGAGATCTCCAGCCCTGAAAATTTCCACCACTTCTCCATCCAGATCCGACGGAAAGGTGCGATTTTTCCTACTTTTCGATTGAGGGTACAAAAGCCCTAGTTTTGCACAAGTGCGGAATTCGGTGGGTGGATTTGAGCGATTCGAATCTGAGAGTGGGATTGAAGCGATGGTGAAGCCGGCTGAAGGCGATGAGAGGGTGCTGGCAGCAGCTCAGCAGATCATGAAGAGCTTGGGCACGTCGAAGAACATGAAGGAGGACATGATGTTCATCTTGTCCAACTTAGGGAGTCGATTTGCCGACATTGGGGACGTGCTGTCGTCCGGGACTGGGAAGGGGGGGCTGGAGGAGCAGCTGGAGGCGGCGGAGGAGGTGATCATGGGGTGGGACGCGGATTCGGGTGCCAAAGCTCAGGCCTTTTTGTTCTCCGAGGGGTATATGGATGAAGCAACGGCTTATCTTGCCGCGGTCGATGATGTTGTGAGAGCTGTCGAGGAGCTGGGGTCGGCGGAGGACGGCGGGGAGGTGTTGGAGCGAGCTGAGAGCGTACTGCAGATGGCGATGGCGAGGCTGGAGGATGAGTTCAGGCATGTGTTGCTCAGTAACGCCGTTGTGTTTGATGCTGATGCTGTTTACGAGTCTATGCATAGGTTGTCGAATTCATTCCAGTTGGACAGTCCTCACAGCGTTGAGTTTGAGAATGGCGAGGACGATGGGATTCAAGCGCCGATGAGCGTTTCCGTGGAGCTGGTGAATCCCGTCGGGGTTGATGATTTAAAAGATATAGCGGATAGGATGATCAGGGCGGGGTATGAGAAGGAGCTGTGTCAGGTTTACACCAGCTTCCGTCGTGAAGCGATGGACGAGTATCTGACATTGCTCGGGGTTGAGAAGCTGGGGATTGAAGAGGTGCAGAAGATTGAATGGAGCGCGCTGGATGAGAAGATGAAGAGATGGGGCCAGGCTGTTAAGGTCGCAGTGAAGGTTGTCTTGACCGGGGAGAAGCGTCTCTGTGAACAGGTTTTCTCCGGGTCGAATATGATAGAGAGAATTTGCTTCAGTGAGATATCTAAGGGCTGCGTAATGCAGTTGATTACTTTCGCTGAAGCTATTGCAGTCGGGCGGCGGGCCTCGGAGAAGCTGTTTCGCATACTTGACATGTACGATGCCTTGTCGGATGTGTTGCAAGATTTAAGAGTCTTATTGTGCGACGACATGCGGGAATTTATATGCAGTGAGGTCGAAGTCATACTGGGTAGCCTCGGTGATGCCGCCAAGGGGACATTTGCGGAGTTCGAGAGCGCTGTTAAGGGCGAAAAGTCACGGAAACCCACTCTTGGAGGAGAAATTCACCCTCTGACTCGGTACGTGATGAACTACGTCAAGTTGCTGGTTGATTACAGCGACACTTTAAACAGGCTCTTCGATGATGTATCCCACGGCCAGAAAGGTTCACCTGTTGCGTACAACGACGGCAGCGACTCGCGGATAGGGGACGGATCTCCGCTGGCGCATCGCCTGTTACTGATCTTATCATCTCTCGAAGCCAATCTGGAAGAAAAATCGAAACTTTACGACGACAAGGCCCTGAGATACGTGTTCATGATGAATAACATCCACTACATAGTGCAAAAGGTCAAAGACTCAGAACTCGGCAAGCTTGTCGGGGACCAATGGATCCGCACTCATCGCGGGAGAATCCGTCAGTGTGCGACGTGCTATCTCAGGGCCAGCTGGAGCAAGGTGCTAGCTTGCATAAAGGAAGACGGGAGCAGCGGCGCAGCCTCTTCAAGCGCTTTCAAGCTGGCTTTAAAGGAGAAATTCAAAAACTTCAACCTATGCTTCGAGGAGATTTACAAGATCCAAAGCGCCTGGAAGGTGCCAGACCCTCAACTTCGGGAAGAAATGAGAATCTCCATCTCGGAGAAAGTGATCCCCGCTTACCGCTCTTTCATGGGGAGGTACCGCCACCAAGTTGAGAGCGGGAGAAATGCTGGGAAGTACGTGAAATACACTGCTGATGATCTGGAGAACTATTTATTGGATTTCTTCGAGGGGACTCCTGGCACTTTGAACCATCCAAGGAGAAAGACAGTCGGGTAGCTCGACTGGGTCATTCTCCGGCTCCTCATTCATGGTAAACTATTCTCCACAGTTTTCTGTCGTATTCATACAGAATGTATAGGCGATCTCTTTGTTTTCGAGTCTGGAATTTTGCGAGGGTCCTCGCTGCTGCAGCTACATTGTTGTTGTTCCTTGAAATCAGCAGGGTTTTTTTTTCTTCTTTTTTTCTGAATTTATTATTACGCTGAACCACCAGGATCCACAACTGTAGACCTGCAGTTACTTGGGGAATCATGGTGAACTCGAATTGTAGACGTTGGAGACATTTAGGAATCATGGTGATGTCAAAACCTTAGAATTTCCGAGTGTCCAGCAACATCTCTATTTAACTCTTGTGCTTACCATTACAATTGCCTTTTTGACAGGAAAAACTGCAATCGTGAATTACAAATTGCAGGAAATTTAAATATATTTAATTTTTGTTGTGAATTACAATTTTTTGTTGTTAAAATTTGTCATTACTCAATTTTAACAGGAAAAATTGCAATTCACAATCATTTAATATAAATAATGTGAATTAAGAAAGAAAGTAGAGTAAAAAGTGGATCACTCCATCTGTAAACTATTAGATAAATGTTATCGCTTCAAAATGACGTCATTTAAGCTTTCGACCCATTCTTTTAAGCTTGGATAGTCATCATTGGAAGATTCAAACTTGCAATGTATGGAAGTTGGAAGCACATAGTTGAATCGGCTAGAAATCCTTGTCTCCACACCAACTATAATTGTTCCACTGGAAGATGTTTGCGGATATTTCGACTTAAAAAACTCCAATTAAAAATTATAGAAATTTAATTTCTCTTTTTGTAGCAGTTTGAATCATTAAAATCGAAATACACACGTGGAAGTTATGGTTCTCGTGTCATTTATTAAAATCATTATAGTTGGCGGTGTCTCGTTTTTAAAAACATTATGAGCGCCGCGCGCAAACTCATAATCCGCACAAACGCTCAGTTGTGCACGTGATCTCTGTCGAGTCAGCGTTCGTGTCATTTGTTAATGGTGTCACGAGTAATCCTCTTGCCGCGTCACTGCGCGCTCGGCTGCACAACCTGCAATCCTCAGTGTGTGGCCTGTACTTGAGCACATAATGACTTTTGTCCTTTGATTTGATTTGTCTATCTTTTAATTTAAAAACTATTTTTAACACGTTTTCATATTAAGACCTAAAATTGCCCTGAGATGTAACAATATAAAAATCATTAAATTCAACTATCAAACAACCATGAGTCGAAAGAGTTACACGTAAAATAAACGGAATAATTTAGACTTATCAAGCACCTAAAAGTTGGATTTGCATATTAATTATTTAGTGATATATCATAGTATTAAAACTGCATGATACGTTGTGGATGACTATTTATAATTGATAACATGAGAGTTTGCATTGCAACTTAGTTAAGTATAAATCCTATGATATTTTCATTAATTGAATCTAAACTTCCTTTCATAATTTATTTTTTTCGTAGTGATTGTCTTACAAATTGAATCAATTGTCTGGGATGAAATATGCATTAATTAGGCTGTTAGTGCGTGTGACAATTCTTATTTATTTTTCTGGGTACGACTCAATCTTATTGAAATTAGTTGACTACAACTAACCCCTAAAACAAACATAAACATATATAAAGGCTCAAAATACGTGTGTTATCAGTATGAACACAGTTTCTAATCTGATGAACATAATATCATCTAATAACTTAGTAGCGGCTGCTGAACATAACAGTAAATAATGAATATAACAGCTCATCTTATGATTATAACAGTTCATCTTATGATCATAACAACATCTGATGAACTTAGAAACATTTGATAGAAATATATTTGATAAACATATCAGCGCAACTGATGAGCATGTCATATCTAAAATTATTATTTTTATGATAAATATAAATGCACAACTGTTAAACATGTTTTAAATTTTAGTTAATAAAAATGTATAACAAATGAATATAATATATATAATTTATTAAATCACTAATTTAATTTTTTATTTGAATCTGTCAAAATCAAAATAATATTTTCATGATTATCTTTTATTATTTACTGTTCATATTGGGTTGGGCTGAAGACCGAATATGATTGAAAATGACGTCGCTTTTTAATGAGAGCAACCAAGAATTCATAATTTTTTACTTATAATTTAATTATGTACATTAAATTTCAGACCCAAATTATTCAATATATAATTGGTAGTTGGTACAATTTGAGTTGAGTTTTGATGAATTTTTCAAATATATGTTTGAGTTCAAAACTTTATTCCAGTATTTTGATTGATTTAAGTTAAATACACGTCATAAATGATTATAAAAGAATTCAATCAAGTTTTTGATGAACGTTTAAAAATCTCATTTTCTTCACCAATAAATTTATAATTTTATAAAAAATAAGAGTAAATATTAAAAGGTATCTAAACTATCACTCCACTCCACTGGCTGTACAAACAACTAGGATTATTGAAAAGAGTAAATAAAAATTTACTGGACTAGCTTATGGACATTTAAGTTTACTTTGGTTTACATTTAATTAAATTTTTTAAAAAATAAAATTTTACTTTAATTTAATTCATTAAATACAATTAATCTTATTAAATTAATTGTAAATTAGGATTGATTGAATTAGAAATAAATGTAATTTTATTTTATGTGAATGAAATAACATCATCTTTTCAATGAGTTTATTTATAATAGTAATATTTGTTTATGTGTGTAACGATAAATTTTAGTTCACGTAATTAGATCAATTTTTTTTCCTTTACCCACTTATTCATCGTTTTAAAAGTTCAAAAAATAAATAATTTAAAGTCAAAAATCTAATTAAAATATTTAATATTTTATAAACTTTAAAATTATTTCCAAACTTATTTATTCTCGAATGGATTTTGGAGAAGCAAACGAGTGGCTCAATTCTACATAGAGAAAAGAAAACAAAATCTTCCACAAATTTTTTTTTTATCACCCACCGGTTCGTGCAACTTTAGTAGTGACGTGGCAGGGCCCACCATCTTTGGTTGGTTCTAGACGGTCGAAATCGGACGGTCAGTCGCTCTCGAATCTCATGAATCAACGGTCGATATATCAACAACCGAAGATCACTAGAAACTGGAAAACGCAGCTGGAATTGTCGATTGGAGCGCTGGTGATTGGTTCGGAAGATGCCGGGATTGATTGCGCCGTCCGATTACTCCCGCGAGCCTCCTCGTCACCCGTCTCTGCAGATAAACTCCAAGGCGAGCTCGTTTTCCATTTCTCCCTTCTCCGTTCCGCAGTTGATTTTCACGTCGTTTGCTTACGACGAGTTTCGAATTATGAATGGAGTAAAATTCGAGTAGTTTTGATGGAATTGATGAGAATCGTGTGTTGATTTGTTCTGATTTCGGTGCAGGAGCCGTTCAATGCGGAGCCGCCTCGTTCGGCGCTGATCGGCTCGTACGTCACTCCGGTTGATTTGTTTTACAAGAGGAATCACGGGCCGATTCCGCTGGTGGAAGATTTGGAGAAGTGAGTTGCATTGGAAGCTTTAGTTGATTGTTTGTAGTTGGTGAATTAGGCTGATGATGGACTTCGCTTGTTGAAGCAGGTATAGTATCTCCATTCAAGGACTGGTGGACTGCCAGAAGCAGATTTTCATGAAAGATGTCTGGTGAGTTAGATTGGATTCGGAGTATGTTTGAGTGCTTTCTTGTTTTGATTAATGATGATATTTGTACGTCGTGTTTGCGGTGGTTTTTTCTCAAATGAGTGTTGTTGTTTGTGAGCGTTGATTGATCGTTGAAGTCAGTGGTTCAGTTTTGGTATTTTGCTGGTGGACAGGAAGCTGCCGAAGTACTCTGTCACTGCCACTTTACAGGTTCCATCACGCGTTCCCTCTTTGCCGAATTTTACTTACATGTTGTTGCTGAATAAGTCTATTTCATTTGTCAGGTCGTCGGGCTCTCTAACATTGTTGACTTTGTTTTTTGTTTCTGAAAAAAATGAAACAGTGCGCCGGGAATCGAAGAACTGCAATGAGCAAAGTACAGAAAGTGAGAGGAGTTGGATGGGATGTATCTGCAATTGGAAATGGTATGCTTCAGCAGGAGCCAATACGTTACTTCACTATGTTCTATATACTTTATAACTTGGCAATTTGTCTGACTTTATAACATGTATTATGGCTTGGTATTATTGCAGCTGTATGGGCTGGTGCCAAATTGGCAGATGTTCTTGAACTTGTTGGCATACCGAAGTTGACAGCTTCCACTAAAACAGGTGGAAAGCATGTTGAATTTGTGAGCATTGACAAGTGTAAGGTAATCAAGAACTCACCGCCATCAACATGGACTGGAGATATTTCTTTCTTTTGGTGGATTTATCCATTCTTTCTTTTTTTTCTCGTTTTATTGAAAGTTTATTCCATAACCTTGTTTCATTTGTTTACGTGTCATCAGGAGGAAAATGGAGGTCCTTATAAAGCATCAATACCATTAACTCAGGCATCAAACCCTGAAGCTGACGTTTTGCTTGCCTACGAAATGAATGGAGAGGTTAGTGCTGGTGTTTGATGGCTCAAGGAACCAAATGCGGTTGTTCCTGGAGCCATCTGTGCTCGTTCTGTAAAGTTAATTGATTTCATTAATGTTTTTATATATCTCCACACCATTATGGGTCCCAAGTTTGATATATTTTGTGTTATGGAATTGTAGACTTTGAACAGAGATCATGGATATCCAATCCGCGTGGTTGTCCCTGGAGTGATTGGTGCTCGTTCTGTGAAGTGGCTTGATTCCATTAATGTTATCGCAGAGGAATGTCAGGTTAATAACTTTTATTTCAGAGTTTCAATTGTCACTGCAATGACGGCCTCATTAGCTATTATAATTAAGCTGATAGTTGCTTCTTGCAGGGGTTCTTCATGCAAAAGGACTACAAAATGTTCCCACCCTCGGTCAATTGGGATAACATCAATTGGGCTACCAGGAGACCCCAAATGGATTTTCCTGTACAGGTAATAATATTGGGAACTCTGTAGTAAGCTTCATGAATATGGTCTATTTGTCCATATCTGGCATCTGTAGAACCTTGTCTAATTTCTTCGAAGATTATGGAATGTTCCTATTTCCGCTCATTGTTGCTAAAAAAACTATAAATTTAAAATTTTGCAGTCAGTGATATGTTCTCTGGAGGATGTGAATGTGGTCAAGCCCGGAAAGGTTAGTCCTCTTTTTAAATCGACTTTTTTAAGTACATCTCACACCCTTCAACTTCACATATTTACAAAAATAGGGTTACAATTTTCTCTTGTTCTATTGCAGATAACTGTTCGTGGTTATGCAGCATCCGGAGGTGGCCGTGGGATTGAGCGAGTGGACATTTCCATAGACGGTGGCAAAAACTGGGTGGAAGCCTCAAGGTTTCAGAAATCTGGCATTCCATATATTTCTGATCACCCGAGCAGTGACAAATGGGCATGGGTACTTTTTGAGGCCTCAGTTGATATCTCAAACAGCACTGATATCATAGCCAAAGCGGTAAGTAATACGAATCTCTTAGCCTTACCTAAAACTCCTAGGAAAGCTGATCTATATAATCATGTGTTTCTTTTGCATTACCTTGTCTTGTTGTTTTAAGAAAGACCCTCATTGTGCATCTTTCATGGTAGGTGGACTCAGCGGCAAATGTCCAGCCCGAAAAGGTGGAAGATATTTGGAATCTAAGAGGGATACTGAATACATCCTGGCATCGAGTGCAGGTTCGAGTTGGTCACTCCAATCTCTAAGTTAACCACAAACAGATTAGAACGTCCCTCGTTTCCCTTTGATTCCATTAATCGGCGTGTAAAAACTAAAAACATTGGAATCACTTTGCAGCTTCATTTTGATCCTCTCTTTAATAATCATAAAGTACTTTTGAAGGTTGATTGTAGAGCTCGGACACAGGCTCAGATTCTCCAGGTACAAGCATCAGATCCCGGATCTGAGATTTAAACAGAGCAAGGAACGATCGCCTCTTGCCCTGCTCCTGTATCTTCTAACCACTGAGTGTTTGCCGCTGGACTGCCGCCTGATAGCCAGATCCAGTGTTCCAAAGTTATGGGTGATGGAGGGAATAAAATGCCATCGTCACTAATAGATATTAAATCTAAAGCTCATTCATTTATTCATTTATTTTAAAAAATAAAATAAAATTCTAATTTTCTTTTTCCCTTTTTTGAATTAATTTTTTTTTAAAAAATTAAATTGACAAACTGTGAAATAAAATAATGTGAAATTTTGACATCAGTATTATTATTGGATCTCAAATTGTGAAATAAAATACAAGGAAAAATTCATCAACCATGATAGGAGCCAGCTTAACCATCCATCCACTCCACACAACAGTTGGACTTTCGGCTGTTGAATCAGTATGTCCAACAACCTTGAATGCTGCGGGGTTCCGATGTTTTCTCTCCTACAAAATTTCACTTGCTGCCGGTCTCAAGGACGACATGATTGTATAAGGGTAGCAAATCTCTTTCATTATCGCGTATGTTCTTTCTTCCACGGTTATTCCATCTACGCAGAAGTGCCAGGGACGTCATTTCGTTTCGTTTCGCTAGATTCAGAATCTCTTACCAGCGGCTTTTCAGATGGAGTGGGACGAATTTGATCCAATATCTCTTTCAACACTTCAAACTGCCAAAATGTGGAAAATCACAAAAGGAAAATAGTCATGAAAGGATAGTAGAAAAACGAGCTGATTAACTACTCATTCTAAGTAAACGGTCTGCATAGATACAGAGAAAAGGCCATGAAACTGATAAATCAGCATGACGAAATTATGACCCCACCTCCGAGTAATCAGCATGTCCGGGAGAACGGTCAATGTAAGCATCAAACATGAAACTGATAAATCCGTAGAATAAAACCGATCAGATGGCGACATAGAGTAGGTGTTTCCAAACTTACCAGCAATGTATTTACTCGGGATCAACGCTCTGCTCACCAAGGCTTTGTTTGGTTCAGGGAAAAATGGAGTGAAATGAAAATGATAGGGTTAATGAAATCCTCATTTATCCCCAATTTCCTTTCAATCCAACTTTTCTTAAACCAAACAAAGCCTAAAAAAAAAACGGCACGGCTATCCACCATTTTTGAGGCGAAGGTTGCTTCGAAGAAGGAAAATAATTCTCATGTGGGCATGAGAGAATATCAAGATTAAGCACTCACATTCTTCCCATGTGTCTCCATCAGCATCGCATCCTTTTTTGCAAAACACTCGCCCTAAAATCCAACCGCGACATAAAAGCATAACCAAATGACCATCGATTACAAATAGAAAGGCGAAAAAGAAGTCAAAAAATCCACGGCCATGAGAAGGGAGCGATGTGAATTAAGAGTACATGGAATGTGCTTGAGAGCTGCGTATTGGGTGGTTCATTCGGTACCGCAGGGAGGCGCCCAGCTCTGCGGCAGCATCCTCTTCTTCTTCTTCCACCCCCTCTTCGCTTTCTTCCTCTTCTTTTGGTTGGAACTGAATTTGGCACTGAACAAAATGATCTGCAGAAAGAGAGGAATCAACTGGATAATTGGGTTACAAGCTGAGCTGATAAATTTAACAGTGGCATACAAACAGAACAATAGTACAAACAGTGACAGTGGCAGATCAAACCTAGAATATTTTTATCCATATTAATTATTAAAAGAAGAAAAAAAATGTAGTTTGTATATTCTTAATTCAGCATAAATTTTAATTTTGTACCCCAAATTCAATCCAATTTTTAAATTTTATAATCCAAATCCAATTCTAAACATCTGAAAGTATCCAAATCAAGTTCTTATTAGATACAAATAAATAAAAATAATATAAAAATCATAAATAAAACTGTATTGAGCTCAAAGGTCAAATCTTAGTACCCAATCCAGTTAAAAGCAAGTAAATTTCATCTAAATCTCATGAACGAACTCTATAGTAGTTACTAGTTAGGATGACAAATTTATTTTTCACACACGAAATAAAATTTCTGAAACCGCCACCACTCCATACATATATCTGATATTTTAACATGAAAACCCTGATCACTTGACAAGTCTCAAATCACGAAGATCCATCTATGGAGAAACCAATCAAAAGCATCGAAATCACACGCCATCAAATCAAATTCGAATCTGAATTTGTCAATAAATCCGTACTGCATCTACTGTGAGATGAGAAAGTGCTGCGATTGTACATGAAATGACAGACCTACTCGATCGGATGCTGCGGAAAGCGAGTTTCCAAGCCACCACCTCAAACCTCCATCGCCGGAAAGATCAAACCTTTATGAAGAATCGAGCCAATGGGGTGTGAGAGAGGACCAACGGAAAAGGAGGGTGCCAAAGAATGAATGGAGACTGCAGGAAGAGGTGGACAAAACGCTGTTTGTTTCTGGAAATTTTCATGTCGATGGATGCGGGGGAGTTCAAATTCAAGTTCCGAAAATGATACGAGACCTGAGCCGGATCAATGGAACCGGACCGTATTATTTGATTTCGATCCATGGAGATTTCGGTTCTTTCATTTGGTCCAATCTAGATTTCGAAAATTTCAGTCCAAACATAATGAAAGTTATTATTCGATTAAATTAGAATTCAAATTTCGGTGGTAACGTATTGGAATAGGAATGTAGGAAAAAATTGATAAATTGAATCAAATTGAATTAAACTGAATCAATAGGTTGTTTGATTTGAAGTGATATCGTTTTGATTTTTGAAACACCCATTACTAATGGTTCGGTTTGATTATTTTATTTTTTCAAACAAAACCGAACCACGAATTATTTCATTATGTTTTAACAATATATAAATTTTTAACTAAATATATAATATAAATTAATACCCCTATATTAGTGTTTATCTAAAGCCTTCTATG
>NQLW01000058.1:2109423-2136383 GCA_002312845.1 Kalanchoe fedtschenkoi
TTTTCCTTGTCTGAGGATGTCGAGAAGGAGATCTGGTAACATGGGCTGATCAGCTGGAGCTCTTCACCATGAATGCTTCATGAGTTTTGTCACAGAGTTGAAGAAGAGAGAAGAGGAAAGTCAGAGAGGGGAAGCGGAAGATGACAAGTCTGCCGAGTGAAGGGTATAAAAAAAGTGAAACAGACATCTTCCTGTAACACAACCAACCAGCTTCCTTAACATACGAACTCCTGTTTTTTTCCCGAAATCTCTGGTTCCCAATAATAAATTATACTCCCTCATTCCTCTAATACATGTCGTTTAAGATTAATTTGAGTAGATTAAGACGAAGTAAATGCTAGCAGTTGAAAAAATTTAATGAGTTGGTGGTTGATGTTTTTTTTAAAAAATTCATACAAAAAATAAAATTGATTGATTATAACTGGTGATGAATGATTTTTTATTGATTATGATAAAGAAATGATTAATGTTTGACGTTTTAAGATAGTTGTTGATATTAAATACGCATTGAAAATTGTTAAGTGACAACTAAAAGTGGACAAAAAAATTTAATTAAGTGACATGTAAAAGATGATAGAGAGAATATATAATATTTTGATCTTTGAGTGCCACTTATGATATCTTTGATATATACAAAATCATAATAATAATAAATTGAAGTATTATAATTTTCAATTTGTCCACAAACATCAACCTGCTGAGTACGACTTTGATATGAGTCATCTATTCTAGTATGTCTTTCACGACTTTTGAAAAAATCAATGTGATATATGGCATTTTATAATTAATTATAAAAAAAATTTATTTTTAACAGTCATGTGAGATGCGACTGATTAAACTATGACATTATAGTACACAAAAATGACTCAGTATTTTGATCCATAGGCTTCGGTGATTGGAAAAACATTCTAAATCAGCTCAAACTAGACCGACTACTTACACAATAAAATTGCGCCAGCATACGTCACCGGCGACGACGAGTTTACAGTGAACACACCTGCCATCCATGCGCGTCCCAACGGCACTGAAAATCGACTACTCGCGCGCCTGAGCTGATCTCCAGGCCCTTATAACGACATGAAGCATGATTATGAACCAACTAGTGGCCGCTGAGTGGGAATAAAATACCTCGAATCTCATATAAAATATATATGTCTATGTAAAAAAAATTATATTTATAAAGAATAAATTTTATATACTTAATTTCAACTAAACTTAATTTTGCTCCTCAAATTCAATTAAAATTTTAATTATATAATTTTATTCCACTAATAAAAATTTTGAATCCTCCACTGGAACCAATTATATTTTATAAATGTGAGCGCTGCCAATTGCCACTCTCGTTAGGTAAATGTCGCGCATGTCGGCATAAATAACTTCGGACAGGTCGCTCTGATCCTCACTCTCATCTCAACCACATTTTCTACATCCTCCGAATCCCCAACCATTAAACATTCAATCGGTTATAGATCGATTAGGACTAAAATCAGAACTGAATTATGAGGTGATAACTAGTAGGAAAAATCATAAAAGAAGCTCTGAACTATTACCGCTTATATAATTGCGGTATGAATTATTACGATTTTCAAAAATGATGCGATAAAAAAATTAGACTGATTTTTTGATGAAACTTAATATCAGTTTGTTTGAACACTTAAATATAGTTAATCTTATTAAATTTGTTGAGAACTATTGATGATTGAGTATGAAAAACGTGATTTTCTTTATGTGCGTAAAACGATATTATTTATTTTGATAATCAAACAACGTAATTTTTGCAAACAAATTTAAGTTTTATAATAATATTAGTTTAGGAATGTAATGGTAAATTTTATTTTAGACAATCAGTACAATTTTTTACCGCATCATTTTTTAAAATCGTTTTAGTTAGTTAAGTGGTGATAGTTCAGGATCCCTTTTGGATTTTATCCCTAACTAGTAAAGGGAGAGGATTAGGGTGTTCCAAAATTTTTTTTATGAGATAGTTGGTTGGATTTTGGATAAAAATAGAGAGTTTTAATGCCAAAAAGACTATAATGTCATTATTCTTTTATGTTTAAACCAATCAGATTTTTTTATATAGTGTCATTTTAGTAATTTTATTTTATTTTTACTTTTATCCTTCCAAATCTCACATAAACTCAGTAACACCTATTTTTACTTTTTACACTCTAATCTTTCTTTTTTTTTTCTTTCTTTTCAAATACTGTCCTTCCATTTTTTTCAAAACTTGGAAATATAGCCTATAGTGTATTTGGTTTAGGAAAAAAATGGAAAAAAAGAGATAGTGAATTTCATAATTTTCGTAATTTTTTTGTTTGATTAGAGGTGGAAAATTAATCGAAAAGTGTTTAAACCCTTATTATTCGTTAATTTCTCTCTCTCATTTTTCACTTAATTTTCTCTTTCCTAATTTTTTTATAAAAAATAAATAATATAAATTACAACGCGCACAACAGACCACCAAAATTTGATTCCAAAATTGGGAATTGTCAGGAATCGTCCTTCACCTTCCTAACTTCCCTTAAATCAAGAAATAATTCATTCTAATTTTCTATCAAATTTTCTTTCCCTCAAAATTTTTATAAACCAAACACGGCCTTACTAAAACCATGTAACATTAGCAAGAAGCTCCCCCACCCAAATCAGATTCCGCCGTCCCATGTTTAAATGAAGCTAGTTTAGCTCACTAAAGTTCATTGAATAAGATTAATCCAAGTAATTATTTTTTTCTTAAAAATATTTTATGTCCAATTTAGTAAGAACTTTTTTCTAATGAGCTTTAGAGTGTGTTTGATTTAGGAAAAATTGTGTGAAAAGGAAAATTTGATGGAAATCAGAGTTGGTCAAGTTTCCTCAATATTATGGGTACAGTTTGGAAGAGAGGATTAAGCCACGGTATGCTCGTGTGAAGCAACATGGAGTAAAATTGCTGCTGAACCAAGTGCTATCACATTCGGATCTTGAGCTTGAAAATATTTTAAGGAAGAAGATGGACAAGAAGAAGATCCAAGACACTGCTGGATCAAGTAGAGAAGTCTAATGATGTTGCACAGAAGCTGCAGAAGAAGTGAAAATTAGATGCAATTTACTTGAGTTTCACAGAAAATAGGATCATTTTTTCATAGACTATGCCCAGCGAGAAAGCCAAAGAATGAAACTAAAAGTATAAGGATTAAGAACTGGAGCACTACATTCACCATGGCGTGAATCAAAGCCGCTATCTAGAGACGTAAGCAGCTGATTGCCAAATGCCATTCTAATCACTGTCGGAACCGCCATCGTTGTCCTCGTGTGTTTTCACAATCCTTTCTATCAGCCTCCTCTGTTCCCCTTCTATGACAGTTTTTCTCGACGTGTCGTCTCTACTGTGACCATCATTTAGGACAGGATCAGATTGGCAGAGTACTAATGCAACAGCTGAAGATTACAACATGTGGATGATCAGATACTTCCCGAGAGACGCATGTCAACAAGCAAAAGGATCATCGTAGTTGCAGGATTTTTCTTAAGCAGTCAGGAACTATGAAATCACAAGCTCAATTGGAAAATACCTTCCGGTGCGCATCTCTTGCCAAAGTTATGCATGCCCACATAATTAGCCTTGACATTTCCCGCATTGTATACCAGAAGAGTTGGAAGATTACAATCTGGATAGTTTGGGATGCACTCGGTGGAAATAATTTTAACAAACTTCGTTGCAGGGTATCTTTTTGCAAGCTCTTCCAGAGATTCCATTAGCACTCCACATTCTGGAATCCTAAAGCCATCAGAAACGTAAGGGTAACTGCAAATCAAATTGCTTCTAACAGAGTCTCAGAATGACCAGGTGCATGTAAATATTTTTCATTTGTGAACCTATTCTCCTAGTAATTCTCATTTCTTATCTTAAATGAATACCAGACACCGCAAGTAAGCCCATTCTGAAACATCAAGATTTTAACACAATATGAACTCATCTCTATTCCACTAATATCAACAGAGGCACAGTGATATTAAATCAACGCCATAGAGAGACCTTAACAAAGAGAGAGCTTAGCAAAGCACATCGACTCAAATGAAGATGGTAAGCATCTTCACTAATACAAACAACCACTGATGTGGAAGCCATGCAGGAGTGTGGCATACCAAGGGAAGGGCACATGTAAAATATAATAGAATGCATAAAAACAAGGTGGGTGTAAAAATGATAGAAGAAAGGGAAAAACCAGTTTTGGAAAAAAAAATTCATGCAACATATATTAATTTTTTTTAATGTGACTCTTTTACTTCGTTTTCTATCATTTGTAAATCGGCTCTTGATTTTTTTTCCATTTTCGCAGTTGGGAACTGTTACAATCTATCACATTTTCATGGTTCCCAACTGTTGCAATCCCAAATGTTTGCTTTTGGCCACGCAGCTGCCTGCGTGTCTGTCCAGTCGGATTTGCAAGGTTTGGAACTACGAAAAATCGCAAAATTTTCACAGTTCCGAACTGTAATATTCTGTTACAATTTGTGTTGTTGCATACTATGATGTTCTTAGCAACAACGCAAATTGATTGTAACAGTTCGGAACTGCGAAAATCTTATGGTTTTTCGCAGTTCCAAACCTTACAAATTCGACCGGACAGAAACACAGACCAGAAACAGACATCTGGATTGTAATCTCTCAACCGCGAAAAGTTCAGAATAGTAAAAATCAAGAGCAGATTTATAAATGATAGATAACGAAGCAAAAGAGTCACATTTGGAAAAAAAATCCATATATCTCAAGATCCACCTGATTCTTACCCTTCTTTGTACAGATGCACAACAACCCAAACATCAGGCGGAGCTTCCGAAACCTGCCGCACAAAATCCGATCCAGAAATCGGCATTACATATCCAAATTTCATCACCTTTGCCGCTTCCCTCATCTCTGCCAATCTCTGCTTCCTAATACGAAACACATCGCATCATCATCGGAAAAACAAAAGCCCTAATGCATTGATCAAATTACGCAGCAACAACTAACCATATAAGCAAACAAGCTTCGGTTTCTCATACCTGTATTCCTCAAGAAAGCGATCATCGTCGAGATCCAGATCATCCTCCAACTCCTCGAGTTCTTCCTCCGTCTTATCATCAATCCACGTCCCGTCTTTCGTCACCGACTCCGGCGCCGGAGTAAACGGAGTCGGCTTGTACGCAGGCGGCTTCGGCGGCAGATTCCCAAGCTTCCGCTGGATATCATCCCACTGCGTCGACGCGCCTTCGACATCTTTGTACACAAAATGATAATTCGCCATTGTTGCAAAAATTCAAAAAAGCTTCGTCCATCTCTGCTTCGTCCTTCGCCTGTTGGGCCTAATGGGCCGATGTACGTAATTGGGCCAGTGTCCAGTCAATGCGTTGACGTTTTCGAGAAAGGAAGGGTGCATTTTGAAGCTGGGAGGTTTATTGAGGGCTTGTTGGGCCGGATGAGGGGATTGGGCATGAGCCCAGTGCCAGTCAACGTATTGACCTAAGAAATCAAAACGACTGCGTTTTGTTGCGGGACGGGAATCGTGGACATCGCACGCCCAAGCTTTGAGTTGTCTTCTTCAACTTCGCTGTTGTGTTGTTCTCTATATCGACTTGGGTCACTTGGATCCTCATTCGCCCCTCAGAATTTGAGGCGCGACACTTCGATCCGACGACGCTCTGAGAAACCGAATCCGTGAGTTTTCCTATGATTTTTCGTCTATGTGTGAATCTGGTCTAGTGTCGGATCTTTCCGGCAGTCGCGATTGGTCTTAGGTTTTCCATTTCAGAATTTTCTTCTCTGAGATGGGTTTTGTGGATTTTGATGTTTGGGATTTGGGTTCTGCTAGATTTTCATCTGGGTGTGGGGAAGTATGGGTTTTGATGTGATTAGATTGACTTGCTGATGTGTTTATGGCTTGCAAGGTGTCACTTTTATCTTTGAGAATGTTTATGTTTTTTTTGCTGTTGATGGATTGAGTGACTACGACGGTACCATTCATGTGTTGGAAGACTGTTTTTGACAGCGATGCTGAATGTAGCTTTTGCCTTGTTGCTCTTTGAAGTGGATCGTTTGAATATCAGATTTCTGTTGATTGTGTGCATAGTGGAGGATATGGTTTTGTCTTTGGTTTAATGAGAATTCAGGGTGAAACCGACAGTACCATGGTTTAGACTTTTTCCCAAATCCACCACTTTGTGGTTTCAATTGATAAATAACCGCTTTAGATGACTTTGTTAATCCTATTTGTTACATGCTCCTAAACCGTCACATTGATGTCTCATTTTCGTATCCGTCTCTGATCTGTGTAGCATTGAATGACTGCACTTGGTATTGGGTTGGCATTTGTAACTTAAAGCCACCAGATTGTGAATCTGCTGAGCACTATAACTGCCTAAAATTTACATATCTCGCTAGCGTAACCTAATGCCTTGCCTTGTATCGGTCATCTCTTCAATGAAAATCCATTTTTTGTAGAGGAAGTCTATAGATAAAATCTATGTTTCAATTAAATCTCTCATATGTATATGCCTGAAAGGAGGAAAATTTCAAAATATTATACTAACACAATAAGCCAGGTAAGAAATACTGACATTGAATGACAGCTAGCCGGTTTCAGTACCAAACTACACCATCTTCTATAGTAGTCATGACTCGTGAGAGGTAGCCTTGAATAGTTGGTTCAAGATCTGTTGGGGGCTTTTGAATGTACCTAAAGAAATAAACTGAAATTTGTTTTGAGTTCAAAAACTGTTGGTAAATGCATGACGGGTTCATAAGGCCCATAGTGCTCATGCAACTACCTGAGTACCGTAGTATGTCCAATATGCTTGTTCTTATAGTTGAGTCTTTTGCTGAAAGTTGTGCTATCTTGATGTGAATAGTATGGCTGGAGGAAGAATTATCCACCAGTTATTGAGAAAGAAACTCCAATCACAGTCAGCGGTAAGCTCACACATTTAGCATACGAAGCAAATTAATTTTTATGGTTTTGCGTGGGTTCCACACGCTTTCCTTTACTCTTTTTAAGCATATCATTTCTTGGGGGTTATTTAATGTCGGTGATGATTATTAAAGAAAGGGCGTCAGACTGTTCAACACATTACCCTATTTGCAGCCTTCTCCGGCTCTTTCTTCCCTTCTTCCAAAGAATGATCAAGAAGGGTATGGCTCGAAGACCTTTAGAGCCCTTGCGTTACTTGGAGCTGGTGTGACCGGCCTTTTGGGCTTCACGACTGTAGCTTATTTGGATGAAGCTGAACATGGATTGGCATGCCCCAATTACCCGTGGCCTCATGAAGGCATTCTAAGTTCATACGATCACGCTTCGTGAGTTTCTGAAAAATCATTTTTTCAACTACTTAGCAAACCTTTGCATTCATATAATAGGAATCAGCAATCATGCATCACATATCTCTTTTTTACTATCTAAAGTGAATCTAACATCTATGACAAATTATCATCTTGCTCAGTCGTAGTCAGATTTCTTCATCCGTATTTATCATTTGACAGATAGATATCGTTTGTCATCAAATGTTTTCATGAACAGGATTCGTCGTGGTCACCAGGTTTACCAGCAAGTCTGTGCATCTTGCCATTCGATGTCCCTGATATCATACCGAGACTTGGTCGGTGTGGCGTACACAGAAGAAGAGACAAAAGCCATGGCAGCTGAAATCGAAGTGGTTGATGGCCCTAATGACGAGGGCGAGATGTTCACCCGCCCTGGAAAACTTAGTGACCGATTCCCTCAGCCCTACCCTAATGAGCAGGCTGCCAGGTTCGCTAACGGAGGAGCCTATCCTCCTGACCTGAGCCTTATTACCAAGGCAAATTTTCTTGCGACTTTGTTTGATTTATTTGTTCATTACTGTTGATTTACACCAGTCGCATATTATACCTTATATTGCAGGCTCGTCACAATGGTCAGAACTACGTGTTTGCACTTCTCACTGGCTACCGTGATCCTCCCGCTGGCGTTTCGGTAAAATCTGCTTCTTGACCGTCAAGGCTATCACTGGTCAATTGTTGACTGAAACCATTTTCTGTGATGTGGAATGCGATTAATGGAGTGGTAATGACACCTTGTTTGCATGTAGATTCGAGAGGGATTGCACTACAATCCTTACTTTCCCGGTGGCGCTATCGCCATGCCTAAAATGCTCATTGATGGAGCTGTAGAGTATGAAGATGGCACCCCAGCCACAGAGGCACAGGTAAGGCTCTTGGACAGAATCCTACTCGACACAGATTCTGCATGGTGATGTAAGCTTACTTTACATTTGGGATTTTCCGTGTTTATGTAGATGGGAAAGGATGTTGTTAGTTTCCTGTCGTGGGCGGCGGAGCCTGAGATGGAGGAGAGGAAACTGGTACACTTTCTTGATTCCTGATAAATATCTGAGCGGTTTGTGACTAACTCTAGTTTCTCGTACGCTGAAAACACTATCAAATGACTGCAGATGGGATTCAAGTGGATCTTTGTACTCTCCTTGGCACTACTCCAAGCTGCCTACTATCGTCGTATGAGGTGGTCAGTCCTCAAATCCCGCAAGCTTGTCTTGGACGTTGTCAACTAGCCTCTCACTCTCCTCCCGTGTTCCCCCCTCCAGTCTCCACAAAAGTTTGGTCCGGCAATAATTATGGGTTTTGTATGATTCTATTCATTATATCCACTGAATGTGTGGAGTTAACAAGATGAGGATTTTCCTCTCCTTTTGATAGGGTGCTTGGGTCAGAAATAAATTTCATCGTATTTGGGATGCAGCAGTATCTGTCAATAGATTGCACAGCCCATGAGAGCAAACCGAAAGTTTTGGTGCAAACTCTCAACACTGAAGACAAACTGGTTTACAAGATTAAGCAGTATCGGCAGTTGGACACAATTTCAGATGCTATCTGAGTCTGTAATTGAATGTGTTTAAAACGGCAATGGCAAAACAGGCTTCTAGATGAAGCTAAGTATTCGGCTGGCTATGTTTCCTGCATTGAGGAGCTTGTACGAATTTCTTCAGCTGGGGTCATCGGCTTTCTCGGTGTGTGCTGGTTGACATGGCCAAAGTTGAGACAAAGGTTTTCCCTTGCGGCACAAATCCACGCTGTCTAAAACTAGTGCACTCAACTGCTTCTCAACGTCTTCCATGGGTAAACTCGCATCTATGATCTGCAGCGTAGGACATGAAAGTTTCCGTCATACTGTGATATTCCTTCATAGGTAGAAAATAAGAAACAATTGTGAAAATGGGTAGCATAAAAAACAAGAAACCTTCCATGAGTGATCCCTCATCATTAGATATTGCTGTGAAACCTTCTTTTGAAACTCAAGTTGCTCGTATCTCTCCCCTCCGTATCCGCCTCTTTCTGCAGCTTCCTGCGCAGAGGAGAGATACAAGTTCTCTCAAATATGTTAACATTTCCAATACAAAAACGACCCGCAATTTGATCTTCCTCAAACACCGTCAAGTTCGCTACGTAACAAAGACGTGATAAAAATAACGCATTCAAAAGAATCATATTTCACAAGAAAAAAAAAAAACCATGATCGTATTGCGAGAAGGATTGCAGCTAAGGAACCATAAGCTTTATTTAACAAGAACGAATTTCAGACTATAACATTCCGAACCCTGTAAATACAGAGCACAAGTAACTGCCTTGTTATATACTTAAATTACCTCTGGTTGAATGTCGAGGTACAACACTAAATCCGGAGCCAGCAACCCTTTCTCCGGCGCCTGCAAGGATAATCATTGCATGTGTTAGTTACCATACAGAGACTCAGTCACTTAACTAAAGTATATTTGGAACTTAAAGTCTTCACCTTGCACCATTCAATGTCCAATCCTTTGGCTGCGGAAAAAGCCACTCCTGAATATGAGTAACGGTCCACAATGAGGGTGGTGCCGCTCCTCAGCTTCGACTCCATCATTGATCTGAGCAAAAAAGACGAGTTTTTTTTTTTTTCTGACAGAGTGAATAAGATAAACATAAATCGTATTCATGATAGAAATAAACCTCTTCTCCCAGCGGTTCGCGCTAAAAAGGAGATGAATGGTGCGGTCATCCAACTGTGTCTGATTCAAAAGATACGAAGATATCATTTGACCAACACCCGTATTCCTATCCGGAAACCTCCACAAGTCCACCGAATAACCAAATCCCTCCAAGGAGGAAAACAGTCTACTTGACTGCGAGGTCTTGCCACACCGATCTAACCCCTCCAATACAATCAACGCACCCCTAGATTCTTTCGACTTTGAATCTTCCATACGCAGCTGCCTTACGAAACAATTGTTTGTCGTGGTCAACAAGGAATCTGCACGCTTCCTCGACACCAGCCCCAGATTCCTAGATCCATATCACGTACACAATTTAGTCTCAAAACACAAGAATGACACAAACACAAACCCTAACACCCAAATTGTTATTCCTACATTTTTCACGCTTATATCCGAATGAAGAATGACACACACAAACCCTAACACCCAAATCAGAGAAGTGATAGCATGAAAAGGGGTCTCCTAATACACATTCTTGCATCGTTTCACTGCCATACATTCCAAACAAATCTTCACGCAGTGATGAAGGAAAAGATGAACCTTACAAAGCCGTTGGAATTCTGAAACAGCAAGGTTGTCTCATTCCCTTTATCACCTCCAGATCTACACAAGGAAGAAACTTTGCTGTCAATTTGTCAAAATAAACAAAAAGCACAGGTACCCAAGTTCTGAATCGAACGTTAACAGTGATGCTGGTGAGTCTACACCTTAGCCTCAATTGGCGCCAAAAGCTACTGACCTACTGTCTCGACAACCTGAAACTCGAACGAACCCAGAAGACCGAGAAGATGAACTGGTCGATCTCGGCGGCGGAGGTAAGCGAGTGAGCGGCAGTGTGAGGGGCTTGAAACGAGCGGCAGCGGCGTCGCTGGCGATCCGACAGCCTCGGGGCCGGTAGTGAGAGAAAATATAAAACAAAACGAGAAAGGAGTGCATTGAGAAACAAGAGGGAAAGAGAGTCATCAAAACCTGAAATGCATCCCGACCGTTGATCTTGAAATCCAACGGTTGATACTGATTGCAGTGGAAACTTGAACTGAAGAGAGCTAGCTCAATTTCCAAAGAGAAGAATACAATACATTAACAGTGTAAAATCGATGAAGAAAGTTCCAATTCAATTCAAGAGACACATTTGAAAATACAATCTTGAACTGGTAGCTTCCATTTTCCATGGGTGTCACTCTATTGGAGATTGTGAGTCTACTATTCGGACACACCCTGATAAGCTCCGCCAGGGCGGAGGTCATCCAGCGTATCGATGCTTCTGAACCCGTTGTTCAACTCGCTCAAACCACTTAATCCTCGACGAGCAAGGTACTCACGGAAATGCTCATCTGTGTAGAAGGTTTTCTCTTCAGTTCTAATTATTATCCGATCAGCTCCTCCGTAGAGGCAGATTTTTACGGTCATCCCTGTAAAAGAAAATTCGATTTCATTTCATCAAACAATGTGAGAAATTGTCTGCCAGTGGTGAGATGCAGAATACCTTCGTCGAGGTAGAGTGTGTAGTTTCCTAGAGGCATGTTTCTGTCGAGAGTTCTGATGATCTGGTGCTCATCCTCTAACCAGAAAGCTCGCTTTGTTCTGAGCCTGAATGCGGATTTGATAGCTTCCTTGATCGCTTCAGTTGACCCGTCAATACCAATTCGTCTAGTGTAGTCGCCCCATTTCACTGATATCACCCTACCACCGTAAGGCAGCGGCTGCTCGCCTATGACAAACCAAAGCAGTTTTATCTTGAAGATACCAAACGCTCAGTTCTTATGTAACTACAGGCTAGAAAAAAAAGGAAAAAAATCTGCCCATCTAATTCATAATCACATATTTTTTCTACATGAAAAAATGATGTTGTACACCGAGAAATTCATGTGTACTAATTAGCACCCTTGTCTGAAGCGTTAAATATGATTCAACATGCAATAGTTGGGTATGGAGCACAACTCCGAGTTCAGAAACTAATGAATCTAAACCCCTCCATTCGGTAGAAATCACTGCAAGATACTAATTTTGATACTGTGCATCAGTGGCGGTTCCACTGGGTGGACAACGGCTGTCCATCCAGGTCCATACCAAATTGTTCCTATTTTAGTGTAAAAATAATATATTTTCAATTTTTTTGTACCCAATTAAGTTAAAAATATTATATTTCTTATACCCCAGTCAGCTTAAAAAAATTTTGTACCCCCAATTAAGTTAAAAAATATTATATTTTTTTATTTCTGTACCTCATTTAGCTTAAAACAAAATTTTGTACCCTCGAAATAAAATTTCTAGTTCCGCTATTGCTGTGCATGAAGGCACATAATGATTTTCAAAGGTTCAGCTTTGTTTTTTACATTTTGCGAACGTCTTCTTATAAAGATAGATATAGATTTTATCGCAATCACCTTCACACATTGTAATGAAGTCAAGTACCGTGGTAGCTTGAGACTAACCAGTTCCAGGGGTCTCCCTCCAGCTCCAAGGAGGAACTCCGTCTGCTATCACAGGGTCCGTTGGGGCAATGGCTATGGCAAGAGCATCACCATCATGGTCCAATTGTGTTTCAAGGTTGACTGCCGGTCGACTATCTGATGAATAACAAGGATCCCAAATATATTCATAGACCAAAATAGCAGAATCCAACAATACAAAAACGTAGAGCATTACACAGAGTCCCACACTCAAATGCCACGATTCTTGATAGAATTCAGAATGCAGAAACTTCTCGACTATCAATCACGGGAAGAAAACAAGACCTATAAATGTGGATGGAGTAGAAGCAATACCTTCAGCTGGTCCGTAAGCGCCTACGGCATTCTGGACAACTGCAATTCCATTAAGACACCGTTAATAACAAATCCGGAAAACATACGAAAACCACAAGAAACCACACATCTTGACGCCCGATTCTACCACAAACCAATCCAACCCAAGGTGATTCATCCACACATGGGAAGATCACAACCTTCAGGGTCCAGAAATGTGCACACCTTTATCATCCAAATGCATAAAGGAATCCACGACACTGGCCGGAGGCGGAGCAGCGTGTCTACTCCTGTTCCTGAGCAACTCCTCCAGCTCCTTATACCAACTCATCTTCCCATTTCCACCGTCCTGAACTCTCACCCTCTTAAACTCCTTCAGCAGATTCCTCCACTTGTCAGTGCACATGGTGGGCGACCTGTCAAACCCCTTTCTCCTCATCTTCGCCGAAATCTGCTCCCACAGGTGCCTGTTCGACTTACATGTGTTGAACAGCCCGTCTACCTCTCGGCGTAGGATTATCAGGCTCCGAATCTCGTCTTGACTCCAAGTCTCCGCCCGCTTCTTCGGCGCCTTCACCTCGTGATCCTCGCCGCTGCTCTCCCCGGTCATCACCCGCGGCGACACCGATATCGGCTCCACCATCATCACCCGTCCGACCTTGTACGCGTCCGTCGACCGGTTCTTCTCCGACACGTACATCCGTTGATCCACCAAAACCTAACAAACCCTAACTTTATTCGACAGCGAAATTCGAAGCTACAAATTCGAAAAATTGAAAATTCGAAAGTCAGAATGAGCTGACAGGGCTGAACTCGGGAGCAGAACTTGAAGAATCGCCGGAATGTAATGACGGAAATGCAGAGAGCAGCGGAAGTGACGAGAGCAGGTTTCTGCTAAATTACAGAAAAAGGAGAGGAAACTTCTTATTTACCAAAACGGGAAGT
Source organism: Kalanchoe fedtschenkoi (assembly GCA_002312845.1). Lineage (NCBI taxonomy): Eukaryota > Viridiplantae > Streptophyta > Magnoliopsida > Saxifragales > Crassulaceae > Kalanchoe > Kalanchoe fedtschenkoi. Next base: position 2,123,157 of record NQLW01000058.1, read on the forward strand.
GACAAAGCAGAAAGTCAAACTCTCTTATTACCAGAGCAGTGATTTCATTTTTGTATAATGACAAAAACATGCATAATGTAAAGAGTTGCTGTAGACAGTTTATACACTCATATTGTTGGCGTTGAGATTTGAAAGCAGCTTCTGGATGATCTTATGAAGCGCCGGAGCGCTCACGCTGCTTCTCTGATCAGCGAAGATGGACCGACCTTCTTCGGCGGCCTTGCACAGCAGCGGATCCAGCGGCACTTTTCCCAGGAAGGAGACGTCCATCTCAACACACATCTTGGCCGCCCCGCCTCCGCTGCTGTCGAACACTTCGCTGCACGCAATCACATTCAGGAGCTCCGGAGCTTTCTCGCTGATGTATTTGAGCGCCCAGTCTGAAATGTCTTCCTGATCGCCGCTGGTGTTCAGTTTGGTGAACTTGAAGTTTGTTAACGGCTGGGACAGGCCGCTCATGTTCTCCACCACGCCAAGAACGGCGAGGTTGACTTTCTTGCAGAAGCTCACTTCTTTGCGGACATCGATCAGGGAGACTTGCTGGGGCGTGGTGACTATGATGGATCCGTCTATGCCAGTAGTTTGGAGAAACTGGACGACGGAGATGTGCTCGTCTGATGTGCCGGGGGGAGCGTCCACGACTAGGAAGTCGAGCTCGCCCCAGTCGACGTCTTTCAGGAATTGCTTTATGAGGCCATTCTTGCGCGGTCCTCTCCATATGATAGCGTCATCCGGGTCGGGAAGCATGAAGCCGATTGACATTACACCGAGGTTGGACTCGACGTAGACCGGAGACCAGCCGAGGTTGCTCTGATGAATCTCCCGGCCTTCTAGCCCGAGCATTTTGGGAACGCTTGGGCCGCAGATGTCTATGTCTAGGAGACCCACTTGGAAATCCATGGCTGCTAGAGCAAACGCGAGTTGAGCGGAGAACGTACTCTTACCCACCCCGCCTTTGCCTGATAAAACCAGGATCTTGTGCTTCACGCTCGCCATTCTTTCCGCTATGACAACCAAGTCTGCAGAAGGAAACGACATGCATTTAGAGCAAGAAACATCGTAAAACGACGCATAAAATACAAATCTTATGATTGTCTGGCATTTGAAGCACGACTTTCAAAGAAAAAAACATTAGCATTACAAGCCGTGGCGGATTCACTGGGGGACATAGGGGACAGTCGCCCCCAGGTCCAAGCTAAAATATTTTTATCCGTATTAAAAAAAGAAAAGAATATATAATTTTTATATTCTTAATTTTAGCCTAAATTTTAATTTGTACCCTCAAATCCAATCCAGTTTTTTATTTTTATAATACAAATCTTAATTCCAAACATCTCAATGTAGCCAAATCCAGCCCATAATATATGATAAAAAATTAAAAAATACATATTAAAAACAGAAAAAATTGAACGCCTGCGACGTTAAGCTCAAATCCTAGTACACAACTCAGTTAAGACCCAACCTAACATCATCTATATCTCTGTCATCTGTTCGCCACCGAAATACTGCGCGAACCGCATAATAGCTAGGATGACAAATTCATTTTTCGTACCCCCGATTAAAACTTCTGGAACCGCCACTGATTACAAGAGAACTGAGAAGCTCAATTTACTCATACTACGCATCAGTTTAACAGATATGCGGCTCGAAAGATCAATGAACAGACATCTAGCTTTTCACGCATTATTGAGAGCTATAAGAGAAAACCGAACAAAATACAAGGTTAAAAGAAAACAGGTAAATGGATCCTAATGGAAAACTAGGTTACATGGATCTTTCCTGACTGGTCTGACAACCTCATTCTCTCAAGTTACGCACATTTACAATATTGAAACGAGAAAGCACACCATCATTCGAAGCTCAGCAGTTTCAAGATCCTATCTTTCTGCAATGTATTACAGAGCTACTGCTATTCTCCAGATCCAGCTAGGTGGGTGAAGTAGTTAATCGGATAAATGACATATAAACCCTAATAGCTCACTACTTTGCGCAACCCCAACTGAGAAAAACCTGAGCACGAACCTGGGTCGGGGCCTTTAGGTGCTGTGGCACAAATCTGCTGATTAGGGCATCCTTCGCAGGCGTCTGACTTCCCTGCGCTCTCCGATTCGGGACCGGGACAATCTGCAGACGCAAAACGCTATAAGTCTATACCCATTCAAACATTACTTGAAGAAAAAGATGAAGAATTTTCAGTGGGTTCGGATTCATACGCTCGTTGGCGTTCTCGGGAATCGCTCCGCCGTTCTCCATAGTCGATTGCAGCGGTTGACAACTCTCGGCTCTCTTCTTCGCCGAAAAGAGCAAGCTCGGCTGATCCAAATGCGTCGTTTAGATCTTTATAGAGACGGTACGACGCCGTTTTGCTTTCTTTTCACTTTTTATTTCTTTTTAATTTTTGGAAAAGATATGAATATTTCAAAATTGGAAGAATTGAATTCACCGGTACAACATTATCACAGAGTGAGAAATTCGCTGCTCACAAGCAATTTCAATATTTTTTTTATTCATATTTTAATGCGATATCGTGAAAATTCAAATATGAAAAAATCACCAGACCACCACGTTCAAGTATCACAATTCCTGCAAAGACTTTGCACTAGAAAAGTTCTTATTTCGAAATATATCTTTATAAATAAACTCATAGTCAAGATCAAATGGAATACAACCATCGCCAATCGGAGGGGCGAAACACTTGACAATCTGATTACAAAACAAAGCGATGTCAGATCGCTAACGGCTTTATTGGGACACGCAGCTTCGACTCAACATTCAAAACATAGAAGCCGGTACAGAGTTTATAAGAGATAAGATGATCTCCTCTACAGGGTGGGAGGGATCCAGATGTATCCGTGAGTTTGGACGTAGCCAGCTTGGGAGAGCAGCTCGTCTGCTTCAGCCGGGCCTCTGCTGCCCGGAGCGTATGGAAGCGGCTTGAATTCACCATTGTCTATTCTGTGCAGAAGCGGCGTGAAGATCTCCCACGCAGCCTGAAAATTTTAAGATTTATCAGCTTTTTGAGATACAAAAATAGAACGTAAATTCACAATTTGTTTTGCTTTTTCGCTGTACCTTTAACTCATCCCTGCGCACAAAATGCTGCTGATCACCTCTGATCCTGTCAGACCAAATGGGATCAGAAACGTTAACGGCTATAAAAAAATGAGATTTATATTCATGCAACTGAGAATATGTGGAGAAAAAGTTACGTATCCTACGTATCGAGAATGAGGCGTTCGTAAGCTTCTGGAATCGGAACCCCTTGATAACGCTGCTTGTATGACAAGTCAAGCTCGCTTTGTACAGTCTGCATATCCAAACCGGGTCGCTTGACCTGGAACAAGAATTTTTTTCAATATCGAAAATCTGAACTATAGAGTTATTCAAAACCGTAAGCCCGTTTGGTAGAAAGTATAAATAATGATACAGAATAGTAATAAGAGTGTAACATGTTTGGTTCAGAACAAAGATAAATTTTGGTAATCTATGAGATAAATTATTACTTTTTTTCAAATCCGGTTCAATAATCCCTTCAAAATGGCGATTATTTATCCGGTTAATAATGATGCCTTGTTATCTTATAATGACTACCAAACATCCACTAAAAGAAAGTGAAATCAGAAACTTCGACATGGGTCAAGAGCGAAGCTCTTTGCGATCAGATGATGAGCATGTGATAGTTTTCGTGTTTACTTCCGCTAAATGAAAAATCAGAATATAATCGAAAACAACGTTACATGAAAACTTCGCATGCAGTAAAAAGAAAAAAATTAGAAAATGTGAATGAGGAACTTGTAACAATCTATCACGTACCGTAAGCTTCATGTACATGGCTTCCGAGGGTTGCAGGCGAATAACGAATTCATTTCTGCCTTGTTTATGGCCTATATAAACAAGACGTTTCCGTAAATTTTTGCCCCTCAACCACGCCCCTAACGAGACCAGAAAAGGCGTATTGAAATGAAACAGACAGTGTCGTTGTTACTAGGGCCGTCCTTAAAGAGGGTGAAGTGGCTTACACTTGAATATGTCACCGGGGACATCCTTGAATTGAATGCGAATTTCAGCCTTTCTTGAGTTCAAAGCTTTCCCAGCCTTTAGTATGAAAGGAACACCTGCATATTACAAGTCCCCGTACTAGAAAAATTAGGCAGGAAAAAAGCATATCCTCCCGACGTCAATGAAGCATTAAACAAATAGTGTACATTTGGTATGAGTATTTAGAGGGGGTATAATATTAATTATACTTATGAAGTTGTTTTGTAAAAAGGATAATTAGTACCCAAATACCCAGAAATGTATAAACAAGCTTACAAAAAGAGGCTATGTTGCACAGAAACTCCGACAGAGTGCTGTATTCCGTACCCGTTTCTAGAATGGAAACTCCAAAATTTTGAAAAACTTCTCCTATAACTTTAGCGGCTTAAATTACTAATTTTATGTTTGAAAAACCTTAAAATTTTGCTTCAATATCTTTGTTGGATGTCCGTACATAAAAACTTTAATATTTATATCCCATTTTTGCTCAGAGCAACTAATTATTTGTGAATTTCTCAATTAATAAGTAAAAATAATAGATTTTCAAGAAATTTAGTAACCGTTGTTGTGTCATACCGGTTTCCTAATAATTTTAAAATTCACATTTCTGCATCTGTATCCGTACCCATTTACATACCCATCCTGTGTACCCGTGCAACTTAGAAAAGAGGTATACTGAAAGGTGTGGGTAAATAATATCATCACGAATAATATCAAGATAAATAACAATGTTACTCAACAGCCATAACTACATATAACACCTGAACAAAAGCAAATCCGGTTAATTTCTAGCAACTTCCACCGGGGATGTACAAGACGAAGAATCTACAATGAGATAGTGAGGTTACCTTCCCATCGTTCATTATGAATATGGAGTACCATAGTTGCGAAAGTGGGGGTATTTGAGTTGTCGGGTACTGTTGGGTCATCCCGGTAACCAACATATTGACCTAATACTACCTCCTCGTCCCTGATCGGAAGCACTGATTGAAGAACCTGAAATCGATATTTGATCAGCTATAATCGAAGTAAATAGTACCAGAAAACAATGTTATAAATTTTGTGCCTCATCTACCTTCACTTTCTCATCTCGAATATGCTCGGGTTTCAGAGACACGGGCTTCTCCATAGCCACTAAGCACAAAACCTGAACAAACAAAAAAAGCAAAACTAACGTGAACGTGCAACAACGCTCCCAAAATTAGTGAGGATGGTCCAAGGCTAAAGGCAATTTCTTACTTGTAGTAGATGATTTTGAATAATATCACGGATAATTCTGCAAAAGGAACATACCCGAGAGTCAACTAAAAGATATAAAAGAAGCAAGTCAGCGCGTATAGAATTCATACGGTTGGGATATTCGATTAACAGACCAGACAAATATTTCCCAAACTTGCAAACATCAAGCTGAGAAAGGTTGATCGATATGTAATAGAAGCATTGTTCAGCTTACCCATATTCATCAAAATATCCACCACGGCCTTCAGTTCCAAAATCCTCTCTGAACACAATCTAAAAGATAGCAGAATATGGTTCGCAATAAAATATCATAAAATGGTACGAGAAATTTTATATCCTAGCGCAGACTGAGATGATGAGGTGAAGTAAATCACCTGTATGTTAGCAATATTATCACGGTTCCATAGAGGTAAGAAGAAGCGGTTTGCGAAACGAAGCACCAACTGCATCCGATCACATCATGTTAAATTAGCGTAACCTGTTCGAGAGCTGGATGCATTTTAGTAAGGTAAGAAAAAAAATCACGAGGCTTTACCAAGTTCTGCACAAGCTCTTTCCCCAAGTAATGATCAATACGATATATCTGTGGTTCCTCAAATAATTCCCCGATCTGGGAACTCAGCTTCTCGGAAGATTCTAAATCCTTACCGAAAGGCTTCTCGACAACAATGCGAGTCCATCCACCAAGATCAGCTGAAATCGGATCATGTCAGCTCGTGTGAATATTATGTGTTATTTAGTGGACAACTGGACATATATTATCAGTTCTACGAGGAAACTTGTCGAATCAGGGATTATGAACATAGAACGCACATTTATTCATGCAATTGCGCTTTATCATTCTGCAAACGGAAGGGTACACTGACGGAGGAAGTGCCAAATAAAAGAGTCTGCGAGACGATCCTTCGGTACTGTTCTTTCTGACTTCGTACTCTGAGATTTCTTTATCCAATAATTGAAATCCTTCATCGGAATCATAGGATCCAGAGACATATTTGACCTACAACAAGCATGCATAAGATCCAGGGCAACAGGAGACTAAACCTGAATGAAAGCAGAAAAATAGCGTAAACGAACCAACTGCAAGAACTTCGATACATCTTCAGAATGAGCAGATGAGGCATCATTGTCTTTGATAAGGTATCTGCAATAAGGCTCGCAGTCAGTTCATGGTGACAGTAGACAATTAATATCTCAGGTTACCTAGCCATGCTTTTTAATACCGAAAAATCATATTTACTATATCTGAGTGCTGAAGATACTCGCACTTTGATGTACAGAAACCCACCCGCGGATACGATTTCTTAAATCCTCGTCTGAAATTTTAGTCCTTGCATACCCAAATATATGAACTTCATCAGACAGCAAAAAACCCTGTTCACATCAAGAAAAATAAGTGTTAGATTTAGATCCCACACCCATGATGCACTTCAAGAAGTATGTGTGGCATTTACACGAATTCTCAGTTGCACTTATACTCATACAGCTTCATGTGAGAACCCAACAAAATATAACAAACACTAATGTAGTCAGATATTATAGCTGAGGTAAATAGCAAATTTGAATACGGCCAGATAAAAATCATTTCAAAAACCAAGCGTAGCAGTCTCGAGTGTGAGAGACGGAGAGAGTAATATGTGAATAATCTGTGAATTGGAATGTTTTCTTAACCTGTCTATACAGATTAAAAAGAGCCGGGAAGGTCTTTTTCTTGGCGAGGTCACCAGACGCGCCGAGAACAACTATAGAGAGACACCCCACTTCAGGTTTAAAATCGAAATCTCTGTCGGAGTCACTCCTCAAACTCTCCCTCTTCTGCATGGTCCAATTAGAATTGTTTGCCATCTTTCACCCAAAAGTAGCAAGGTCCTCGGAAGTCCGAAATACTCAAATCCACCCCCTGAACACGAATAATACACCAAGTAAATACATCAACAAGGCAGTAAGGAAGCAATAAAAACAACTAACACCATCTTGGCAGTATTTCTCAGGAAAAAAAAATGACAGAAGCCACATCCACTGATCCTTCTCACAGTCACAGACATCCTTTTTGACAATTTCAACAGTTCTCCTCCATGTCAATGATGCTATTTTTATATTAGAACTTTGTCAGATCAGTCAACACATGACTCATATCATACAAGCTTCATCGACTCCAACTCCACCAATCAAAACCCGGGATCAATCACAGTCGGTCAAACACACCAAATTCAGAATCATCAAAACCAGTTTCATCTATTAAAACTCAACCAACCAAAACACAGAATACGAAAAACCAAATAAGCTTCAAATCAAGCACAAAACTGAGGCGAAATCAAACCTCAACCAGTTTCTGCAGAGGAAGAGAAGCTCGCTGATTTCCGCAGAAGTCGGAGATCAGTGATCGGCCCGGATCGCCAAATGAGATCAAATGCGAATTAGAAGTAGAAAGATGCGATTATTAGGTAGCGCTTGCGGTTGTTGCCTTGTTGGCTTGCTCACCTTCGTATTTATTTCTCGCTCAGAAGCCGCCGTGGCCGTGACGGAAGGTTTGACGCCGTGTAAAACGTATCCACGTTTGAAGTCATTAACCTTCCGTTGGGGACCGAATCGTAATTGATGGAAGATTTGTCCTTATTTTCATAAATATTGAGAAATGTTTTCCATACAAGCGATGGTGGAAAACGTGAGATTTGGGCACGTGCCTGATTTTGACTTGTTGGATAAGTTGTGAGGAACAGGCGTAGTTTTAAGAAAATTGGATCGGTCGGTTGGAGCGGCAATCGGACCAGTTACCGGTTCGGTTCAATTATAATTACTAATGATTGAACCAATTCATCAAATTTAAATTTATTCATGCAGGTGCCTTTAATAACACCGATAACCATTGCAATAAAAATAATCATTTAAAATAAAGTGACATCTATTTCACTAAATAATTGATATTTTTTTATGTTGCCAAAAATTGGAATAATCAAAAATTAAAAATTAAAATATAAATTTATGAACGAAAAAATATACCCTTTTAATAAAGGGTGAAGAGCTTCATGTGAAAATTTCAATTTCGTACAATCAAATTAAAAATTTACCATCCAATCACATGCAATTGAGTTGGTCGTCGGTCTGATCACTAAGTGACCCTGAACTTTGGATCTTCGGTTCAAATTCAAGATACGATAACTCAGCACCACACTTTTGAAATAAGAGGAGGATCTAACATAGGAGATCTGTGTCCTCCGAGTTTGACCAATTTGGATCAGACAAATGTAAAAATTAGGTCAAAATTTCGATTCATTCAAAATTGGACCAGAATTTATCTTCCTAAAACTGAGAAAGTAAAAGTTTGAGCAGAAAACAAACTTAAAAATGAAAATTAAGTCAAGTTTTAGTCGGACTGATTTTTTTTTTTATTTTTGAACCGGACCGGCTTAGAAAGTGGACTTGAACCGGTTTTGTTTTAAATTTTAATACGTATGCCCCAACCGTCGACCCGTGTTTGACACGGTTGGTGGTAGTTGAAGAAACGAGATTTTTCAGAGTTCACAACTAACCCCACCAATGAAGGGGACAAGTAATTAGCCGTTAACACACGGCGTTTGGCAATCAAATTAATGTTAATCAGAGTAAATAACACACGGCGTTGGGCAACCAAAATAATGTTAATCAGTGTAAATTAGACTAGGGGTGTAAGGGTTTCGGGTCAACCCAAAACTCAACCCAAATGATTTCAATTAAATCGAATTCGGGTTTAACTATTTTATTTGGGTTAGGTTTTGAGTTGTACTTTTTGGATAGGGTGGTAATTGAGTTTGACAAATTGGATTCGGGTTGACCCAAATTGTAAAATACAACCCGAATTACAAATATATAAAAAATAAAAATAAAAATATGAAATAAAAATATAAATAATTAAAAATATTAAAAATTTAAAAAAAAGTATAAAATTAAAAAAATTAAAAAATTACAAATATTTTTATTTTTTAAATATTTTTATAATTTTTTTAATTTTTTATTTCTTTATTAATTAAAATAAATGGATTGACCAAATTAACAATTTTGAATTTGGGTTTGATTGGGTTGAATTGTTTTGAATTTGGATTGGATTTGGATTGGCTATTTTATTAAAAATGAATTTGGGTTATGAAAAATCTAACCCAAATTCAATTTTCACCTCATATTTACACCCCTAAATTAGACCCAAGCGGTGGTGGCCGAGTGGACAAGTAACAATATTTTTGTGTCTGGTTCAAATTTCATTTGTGATTGAATACGTGAATTTTTTTTTTTTAAAAAAAAGACTAGGAGTAAATTATAAAAAGTTTAATGCACCGAGTATGATTATATTTAGGGAAAATTATAAAATTGGAGTACTTGCTATTTTCGTTTTAAAAATCACGTCATCACTTTCTAATATTAAATTCACGGTCATTTTGATTTTAGAAATTGTTGTGTAATAATTGAAGTTATGATTAAAATCTATAATTACTACTTACAAATTATAATTTAGCATTTCACTAAAACTATAGTTTTTGTTACATTTTTCATTTATTTTTTCCAAATACATCTATTACTCTCTCACTGAATTTTAAAATTTTTATTTTCGTTAATGGAGCAATATATTATCACAACATTTAATTCATGTTTTTGTTTTATTTCATAATTCGTTGCAAACACTTTCTGTTCTTTAGTTGAGTTAATTCAACTTATTGATCGAGTTTATGTTTTGGTGATAATGTTACATGTTGAAATGTTTAGAAATATATTAAAAATGAATCGAAATGTATTTAAACTATGTTGTTTTAATTAGGTATGTAATTATAATTTATAAATGATAATTGTAGGTTCTAATTATAAATTCAATTATGATCTAACAACCTCAAAATTAAAAATGATCGTGATTTTTAAAATTAAAAAAAATGACCGTGATTTTTAAAATAATTTTTAATTGTACGTGCCCTTATTTTGTAATTTTTCCTTATAAGGGATTTTGAACTATCAGCATTTATCCAATTGCGGTCCAAACTACCACGATTTTTAAAAAGGGTGAGATGAAAAAAGTAATCTGACTCATTTCGATTGATTTTTAAAATCAATTTGTTTGATTTCTTAAATATTACTGATTTTATTAAATTTGTTGAGAATTATGGATAATTGAGTATGAAAATACATCATTTTATTTATGTGCGAAAAATGATATTATTTATTTTGATAATCAAACGACGTAATTTTTACACACGAATTTGGGTCTTGAGATAATATTTGTTTATGAGTGTAAAGTTAAATTTTATTTTAAAAAATTAGTCCAACTTTTTTTTCAAAGCACATTTTTAAAAAATCATTATAGTTCGAACCGCAATTGAATAAATGATGATAGTTCAGAAATCTTTTTGAATTTTTCCCATTACTTTGAAAATTAATTTGGATGTCTAATTCTTTAGCTAGAATTTTAAAATCTACATAAATATATCGGACATAAAATTATTTTTTATATAAATTTTATCATTTCATTAAGTCTATAGTACTTAAATTGAATAATTAGAAAGTTCGATACTCAAATTAAAGAATTAAAATATTTAATATTTTATTTGAAAATGAATAATAATTCAAAATATATTTTTATAGTTTATCCTTTAATATTTACCGCCAAAGACATTGCTGTTATAAAATGTAATAGTATCTTTAGAGTCGAAATCGCTCTATTAGCAACAAATGGTTGCCCTTAATTTACACTGTAAAGGCACGTATTTTTAATTAAAAATAATAATAGATAATTACATCACAAAATCTGAAGCCAACAAATAAGCCCGTCTCTGCTCTGCTGATCACCGCACGCGCACCACCTGTGCTTCGCAGCGCCCGGACACCAACGCTCGCTCGCCGCGCAGAACTGGTAAGTCTTGCTGCCACTTCCTTCCGCGCCTCTTTGTTTCTCCACCACATTCCCATTTACTTCCGCTGCTGCAGTTGTCGAAAAGCCCTCTGTTTTCTTCCAGGTCGGCGGTTGGTGTTTCGCGTTGTGTTGTTTTGAGGGGTTTGCTGCTGCTTTTTTTTTTTTGTCTTTTGGGGTGGTGGGGTTGCGGAAAGGTGGGTTTTTGTTGCATGTTTCGGGTAAGAAGAAATGGGTTTTTCGGAGTGGGTGACGGGAGTGTGATTTTGTCGCTGAGAGTTTGATGGCTGCAGGTCGGATCGACTTCTTGTGAAGTGCATGTGTAGAAATTTTAACCAATCGCTTGTGTTTATGTGGTTGAACTTAGATGGGTTTTGTCTAGCGGTTCCTTATGTCCTTTTGAAGTAGATTTCTATCACTCACTGGTTTTTTGATTTGTTGATTTTGAGCCACTGATCGGGGTTGGGTGTACGGATGAGCTGCTTTGAGTTATTATGGAATTTGGGGCAATGTGATTTTTGCAGCTGAGTAGACTGATATGGGTCCAAACTTTGCTCAGTTCGCTTTTTGTAACGGGCTTGAAAGTGATGATTTTCTAGGCGTGGAGCTTGTTTCTCTATGTATTCACTCATTTAGTTAGCTTTATGCAACATTCTGACCTCCAGTCTCCACCACTCTTTGTTCTCTGGTTTCTGAATATCAGATAATTGGACATGAGAAAGCTTAACAAGGAAGAGATTGCGGAGGATTACTGTTTTGTTTGCAAGGATGGAGGTGACCTACGGATATGCGATTATGGGTGAGCTCTAGAACGCTATGAGCATCGAGATGTTTGCCATTTTTTGCTCGTTTCAGATTCCAGGGGGATGATAATCCGTTGGCCGTTTTTGGTTGTTTACATGCCCAAATCTTGATTTGGGTCTTTCTTAAATGTCCTATTTACCATTTTGTTTTTTGTGGTTTTCTTTTCGTTTGTAGGGATTGTCTGAAGAGCTATCATGCGGAGTGCGAGAGCAAGGAGGAATCGTTTCTGCATTCTGAAGAGCGTTGGTCCTGCAGTATGTCTTTCGAGTCAGATAAAATTTCTGCTTTAATGTCATTCACTTAGAATATAGATGGGGTTACCAGAAGGGTATTGCATGGCAATCATGATCATGATCATCCACCGCTTGACATGTTCGAGCACAACCACAGCAACTGACTTCCTTGTTTCGGACTACTTTGAGAAGTCAATTTATGAGGGTTCTGACCAAGTGAGTGGTAAGGGCTTCGGGGGTGAAATCCTTACCCTCCACATCTCGGGTTCAAATCCTGGTGGTTGCATGTGTGAGTTAAATATATATATAAAGAATTCAATGTATATATCTGATATGGTTACATTATGTATGATTATATTTTTTACAGCATTGTTGCATACACCTAGGCTGTGTTTGGTTTAGGGAAAATTTAGTGGAAAGGAAAATGTGGAGGAAAATTGGTAAAATTCAATGTTTGGTTTAGATGGAAAATATGAGGGAAAGAAAATTATGTGGAAAGTTAGAAGGAAAGTTATGGTAAATTAAAAGGAGTTTTGAAACTTTCCTTCAAATTTTCCATTCTAAACCAAACAGAGGAAAATAAGATGGAATCCATGATGGATTTCACTTTCCAATCAAATTTTCTTTTCCCTACAATTTTCCCTAAACCAAACACAGCCCTAGTAACTCATTATGTCAATTTTTTATGCCAAGTCTATTGCTGCAAGGCCTTTGACCTCCGCCAAACTGTCTAAAATGTGAAAAACTTGTTGCATTGCGCATGTCAGGATGGCATCATTGTTTTATGTGCGAGAGACCATCAAAGTTTCAATGCTTTACATGCCCCATGGCTGTATGTGGGCTTGACTTCAAGTTAAGTGATTTCGCTCTAGTAAGAGGAACTAAAGCATTCTGTGGGCACTGTTTGTGGTTGGCTTCCCTTGTGGAGAAAAACATGGATGTTGTCACCGATGATGAAGGGGTAAGCATTTTCCAGTAGAATTCTCTAAAACATTGGTGGCTCGCATTTTTCTAGTTTTTGTTTCTTTCTATTTCATGTTGTTTCAC
>NQLW01000058.1:2143812-2167386 GCA_002312845.1 Kalanchoe fedtschenkoi
CAATGAAAAAAAAAATTGGATTGATTTTCTAAAATAAAATTTACTATCACATTCCTAACATAATATTATTACAAGACTTAAATTTGTGTGCGAAAATTACATTGTTTGGTTATCAAAATAAATTATATCATTTTGCACACATAAAGAAAATGACGTCTTTTGGTAATCAAATGACATAATTTTTGCACACAAATCTAAGTCTTATAATAATATTAGATTTGGAATGTAATGGTACATTTTCATTTAGAAAATCAGTCTAATTTTTTTTTCATTGCACCCTTTTTGGAAATCATGGTAGTTCTGACCGCAATTGGGTAAGCAGTGGTAGTTCAGGGCCCTTTTTGGGTTTTCCCATAATTTTTAATATGTATTTAATATCAACAACTATCTTAAAATGCCAAACATTAATTATTTCATTATTATAATTAATAAAAAAATTATTTTTCACTAGTAATCATCTATCTATTTTACTTTTTGCATGAATTTTTTTAAAAAATATTAATTACCTATTTATTAAATTTGTTCAATCGCTAGCATTAAATATATTTTAATCTACTTAAATTAACCATAAAAAGCATGTATTAAAGGATGGAGGGAGTATGTATTATCATGTTTCCGAAGGTGCTTTGTAGTTCAAAACTCTTTTAATATATATTTTTATCTTTAACACACTGATTTTAATTAGAAAGAAAATAACTATTAACAAATAAAATATACATTTTGAATATACTGATCAAATGTTATATGTATATAACATTATACTAATACTAAATATTAGAAAATCTTATTGGTTCTTAAAAATGTTGGTCCTCTGGCGGCATAGGATTTGAGAATGATGAAGCTATCAATTGGTAGGAATTGTAAATGTTTATTTGAGAGATTTTGAGTTTGATTCTCGTGATATTTTTGAAGGCATTACTTTTTGAAAAAATTATATTTTTTTGGTATATTATTTGTCAAGAACCACCCTCTAAACAATAGGATCACAAGTCATAATATTACATAATTAAATCTAAGAAAAGAGAACCAACATGGCAAAATGTTTATCGAAATAAAAAATATATTTTTTTAAATTATGACAAGATTTTATTTCTATTCACCTTTTCACAACTTGAATAATATCAAAATCTGAAAGCGAGGTCCATTTTGACAAAATATTGGGAAAAATCATAGTTATCAGAATCTGACAGGAAATCGAACTGATCGATCCGATCTGGTTCTATATGGGAAAAATGACTTTCGATGTTCAATAAAAGCTAACGTGAAGGTTGGAAGGATCAACATAAATTTTGGTTAATGATTTTGAACAATGGTCTCAAATTTGTATTTAAATAGACTAAATTTAAAAATGTAAATGTAAAAGTTTTAATTTAAAATGATCAAATTTGTATTTGTAGTAATATTATATTATGGATATAAGATAAATCTTGCACTCAAATTTCCTTTATGATCCATTAATTTGATGAAAATAAAATAAAGCATGAACAAAAGACAAAAGGATATAGGGTTTTTTTTTTGGGAAAAAATCTAAAAGAAGTCATGAACTACCGTCACTTATCTAATTGTGGTTCAAACTACTATAATTTATAAAAAGAGTGCGATAGAAAAAAATTAGACTGATTTTGGATGATGTTTAAGATTAGTTTGTTTGTTTTATTAAATATAATTGATCTTATTAAATTTGTTGAGAATTATGAATGACTGAGCATGAAAAACGTCATTTTCTTTATGTGCGCAAAACTATATTATTATTTTAATAACCAAACGACGTAATTTTCGCATAAAAATCTAAGTCTTATAATAATATTAGTTTAAAATTTTAATTATAAATTTTATTTTGAAAAATCAGTCCATTTTTTTCATCGCACTTTTTTTAAAAAATCATGATAGTTCAGACCGCAATTAGGTAAATAGTGATAGTTTCGACTCTCTTTTGAGTTTTATCCCTTAACACATACTCCCTCCGTCCTCTAATACATGTCGTTTAAGGTTAATTTGAGTAAACTAAGGTGAAATTAATGTTAGCGGTTGAACAAATTTAATGAATAAGTGGTTGATGTTTTATTTAAAAAAATTCGTGTAAAAAGTAAAACTAATAGATTATTACTAGTGATGAATGATTTTTTTATTGATTATGATAAAGATGTGATTAATGTTTGACGTTTTAAGCTAGTTGTTGACATTAAATATGCATTGAAAATTGTTAAGTGACAAATAAAAGTTGACAAAATAAAATCAGTTAAGTGACATGGAGGGAGTATAATACAAAAGACGTAACAGCATGTTATGAGATGTTTATGACTTTATGGATAATAGTTTATTAAATTAATTCCATATTATTTTTATAATATAATTAAATCCTACGCTATTCTTTAATAAATTTCCAAATCTAAATAATTATACCTTTTAATTATTTGGTATGAGGTCTTGCAATAATAATATTTGTCGAATTAATTTTAAAAAAAATCATATTTAAACAAATTGAAATCATCATTTATATTCTACACTACTACCTATGCCTGATAGAAACTAATTATATAAAAATAAACGGTTTAATTAGTCTTTAATTAAAAGTTAATCAGCCGGCTAAAACAAGAACAGTATCACGCTCGTGACACATACGCACCCGCAGCGCATATTAGCACATATCCTTCCTCCTCCCGTTTTTTAAATTATATTGTCCAATCACGAAACGACGTAATTTACACTTCACCCCTCAAAATATTTACTCTGTAACCCCGAAATATCTCTGTATATCCAATTCCACCCCTCAGCTTTCTTGTCTTCTTCCACAATTCAAAAAAGCTCCCCTGCTCTTCTACAGATTAAAAAAATCACTCAACGCTATTTTCAGCGTGAAGCTTTTATAGAGAGAGACTTGCGAAGACGACGGTGGCGGCGGCGACTGCGACAGCGACGGCAATCGGAAGTTGAAATCGGAGTCTGGCAGCGATGGACAGGGAGAAGGAGCGGGAGATAGAGCTGGAGAGTGCAATGTACACTAACTGTTTGTTGCTAGGGCTTGATCCGGCTGTAATCGGAGTCGGCGCTGCTAATGGGGCGCCGAGGGTTGGGCTGTTCCGGCACTCGAATCCCAAACTAGGAGAGCAGCTCTTGTACTTCGTGCTGTCTTCGCTGCGAGGGCCAGTTCAATCGGCTAAGGTTGGAGTTGTTGGACCTACCGGTTTGAGACTGGATTCGTTGATTTTTCGTTTGAGTTTCGAATTTGGTATTCGATCTGGGGTTTTTGTTTGATGAATGGATCTTTGTGCTCAGGATTTCGACAAAGTGTGGCCGATTTTCGATTCGGCGCAGTCTAGGGATTTTCGGAAGGTGAGTGGGGATTGTGCAAAATATGAACTGGTCCTGTCCTTTTGTCAATTGGGGCTTACACATTTGTTGTTGGATTGACTGATCAGTTGAGCTCGTTTGTAGCTTAAGTGTGTTGTGTAGCTTAGGTCTTGCTTTGAATTTTTGGGAACAGGTAGTTCAGGGAATCATCAGTGAGCTGGAATCCCAAGGGGCACTGCCGAGAAGTAATTCAAGAGTTTCATCCCTGGCTACATGTTGTGGGCCGAGGTGGGTTTTTCTGGTGTTAGTTTTTGGTTTCTCATGTGATGATTTGTATGGTTTGGTGTTCTATTGGGAAATGTGATGCTAGAAAAGACATGAAGTCTGACTTTGTGGATCTAGCTTGTAACCATTGTATTTTTAACTGAGCTGGCTTTGGCAACCATATGTTCTGCTGAAATGCTCATGTCTGCTAATGTTGCTGTTTACAACGCAGATTTGTTGAACTTCTATGGCAACTTTCTTTGCATGCACTGAGAGAGGTTCACCGTAGAACGTTCGCCGCTGATGTAGCTTCCAACCCGCTTCCTGCTTCATTGACCGATGTAGCCTTCTCGCATGCTGCCACCCTTCTTCCAGTAACAAAGGTATTCAACTGTTAGCTACGACCCGCTTGCATGTAAATATCCATTTATTTGATCAGATCACATGTGTATATTTTTTTAGTTGTGGTTTTTCACGTATTTAGATAATTTTGCATCACTAGTAGTGCGGAGTGACAGTTTGGAAGACATAAACTTGTTCTGTAAGGTTCAAAGATCTTACTTACAATGTTATAGCAAACGGTATGATTCAGAACTTGGTGGAATTCATGTTGCATCGTTCCATTAAGGATTCTAACTCATTTAATCTGATTCGGCAAGTGTTATGTGATTTAAATTTGCTAGTTCTGAATGATTGTACCATGTCAACTAGGCCAGGATTGCTCTAGAACGGAGGAGGTTTCTGAAAAATGCAGAAACAGCTGTCCAAAGGCAAGCTATGTGGTCGAGTTTAGCTCATGAGATGACCACAGAGTTCCGTGGTCTTTGTGCTGAAGAGGTAGAGGCAAAATTCTAGCTGCTAATTATAAATAGGATAACTTCGTCTTTGATATGAACACCGTTTTCAATTTCTCTGCCAGGCTTATTTGCAGCAAGAGCTTGAGAAACTGCAGGACATGAGAAACAAAGTAAAGTTGGAAGGAGAACCATGGGATGATCTTGTAACCAGCTCAAGCCAAAATTCTCATTTGGTTTCCCAGGCTACTCGTTTATGGGAATCTCTGTTATCACGTAAAAGTAAGTACAGGTTGCCTCGTGTATCAATGCGGCCATGTTATACTGGATTCCAATCCCTACTGCAAATGACTGTATTTTATATCCTCATGTAGCGAAAATCCCAAACATCATGATCGAATGCAGATAAATTTGAAAATCTTGATTCATTTATGGAAAGAGGTTGATGAGCTAGTCAAATCAGTATGCTTGTATTTCCATTTTGTTGGAAGTCGGAGTGTTTCTTCTAAATTATGATGGAAGTGAAACTTCTACATGCATGTAATTTTTCTGTGTTTTAATTATCTCTCTGCGGGTCGCTAAAAGTGTCCCTTTAAGATTTGACAGCACATTTTTGTCCTCAAATCAATTTTAGGTTGTCCGTTGATAGATGTTGTATTATTGCGAGTTGCTTCTGTTCGAGCCCATCTTGTTCTGTTTGAGAACTGTCTTTTTCTATGTGCAGGCCACCATGAAGTTCTTGCTTCTGGTCCCATTGAGGACTTGATTGCTCATCGAGAACATAGGTGAAAATGCTCTCTAATTATTTATATGTAGGTGACACCATCTTATTACGGTACTTACCTTTTGTTGTCTTTATTAAGGTATCGCATATCTGGTTCTTCTTTGCTTGCTGCAATGGATCAAAGCTCTCAAATTCCATACACAGAAGTCCTATTTTCACAATCAAGTGATTCTGATACAACACAATCAGATGAGCATAATGAAGGAGCTATTTCGAATAAGGAAAAACAGACTAGGTTGGCGTCGTCATACCCAACAATTAACAATGAGACACAATCAAAAGTAGATGATCGAAGTGGAAGAGCTCACCCAACAGTTGACATATCAGAAGTCATAAGGAGATGGACACACGCATTACAACGCATACACAAACAATCACTTGTTATGGTATGCTAGCACCATGTGATATGCAAAGCATATCATTATGTGATTTTGGGCGATTTTTTCCTATCATTTATATTCTTATTTCACCATCATGTTTTACTCTGGCCACTTCTTCTGGCATGTCTGGGCTTGTTACACATTAATATTCCTCATTAAGGGCTGACACTGTATAGTTTTAATTAGAAACAAAGTTACTTTGATTTTCAAATCTAGTTACTTTTATTGCTTGCAATCTTTTACTCACAAAGGGCTGTTCATTGAGTTAGTATTCTATTCATTTTTTATCTGTAGGATGTTAAAAGTCGCACTAAGTTTCATAATTGTAACACTCAGTGTATAAGGTTGTTGTTGTTGTCATTTCAGTCACATGTTTTAACAAAACGTATGGTTTATGAAGTTATACTCTCAGGACTGCCATGTAATGCTGATGTTCATTTTTCCCATGATTTATTGTAGACAAAAGCTAATGATGGTGAAGGTCCTGAGCTATTGCGCAGTTCAAACAGTGATGGCTCCATTGGCCATGCTGAATCTCTAGCTGCTACGCTCGCAGAACATCAGCAGCACCTGGCTAGCTTTCAGGTACGATAGTTGGCTCACTGAATCAGTGAGATGAAAATGCTTATTATTACTGTTAATGTTCTAGCTCTCTCAACATTCTTTATTTTTTAATACACTTTCCATGATGATGGAGTACAATTAAACCCTCCGATGCTCCAATGTTTTTTATGAACTGTTCCCTTATAGTCATCAAATATGGTCCGGTCCTATTACTAGTTTTTTGTTAATTTTATTTTCTGATGTCATTTTCGCATGGCCTACTAGATCTAGTAAACTAGACCTGTGAACAAGGAGGCCTCAAGTTTCAATTGTTAGGATGACAACTTTTCTTCGTGTTGCTGTCTTGACCTTCTAAGTTATTTTCATACTCTCTTTGGTAACTGTGAATGCAAAAGATATGTTGTGATGACATCTTTATACATTGTAGACATGGATCCAATTGTCTGGCCTCAGATTCAAATGGGAAATAGTTGATTATGAGAAAACTGACATTAAATGAGATATTTCAGGAATTCAGTGCTCTGGATATAATCTCACTTGAATTTTTGCGTTGCCATTGATAGGCATGCCGTACAATCATAGTTTATTGATGATCTGTTAGATTCTTTGTTCAAGTGGTGGTGATAAGAGATTACATTTGGGAATCATTTTCAGGTGCTAATCAATCAATTGAAGGAAGTTGCCCCTACAATACAAAAGTCTATATCAGACTGTACTGATAAGGTGGATATTATAGCCTCTAATCTTCCCCAAATGAATAGAGTCAATGGGCGGTCAACCTCGGCAATAGAAGCTCATAATAGTGAAAGGGTACCAGCCTGACTTATTACTTGATAGTGTACAGATGCTATCTTTTAGTGGTAATTTGAGTTTTTGATTAACTTATTCAATATATGCAGGAAAATGGAGCTGACGAAATTAGTGATGTGGCTTCAAGGTTATCTAATGTCCATCTTCAGAAAGTATCAGCCAGCCCTCCAACTTTGAAACTCCCACAGTTGTTTAGCATGACTCCTGGTTCTACGACAAAGAATTTGCAAAAGAAAACTGTTGTAGCTTCTCAAGTCAATCAGGTGGAAAATATTTCGGATAGCAAATCTCTTGACCAGCCACTTCAGAGTAATCCCAACGATAACTCGTCACAAGGTCACCTACTACCTTATAGATTGCAGGCACTATTCATATTATCTATTATATGTCACACTAACATGTTTCCTAAAAGCCGCTCTAGCAATAATGTGTATTTTTCTTTTGCAGAAAATGATAACTTTTATGTCCAAAACTTGAAGAGATCCGTTAGAGAAGCTGCTCTGTCAATGCACTCTTCCCGTTCCGGATCGTCACGAGATAGTCAATCTGATGATAGTTCTGAGCACTTTTTTGTTCCTATTTCTGCATCTGGGTTTTCGCGGTTAGGTCCTGATAATAAAATCATATCAGCTAGGAGTAAACGGTTCTTTCCATCTCAAGTAGATATTTCATTCCTTGACAATCATGCTTCTTATGGTCAAGAATTAAGGGATGTTCTGAACGATTTAAATTCCATTCAAGAGTATGATCAAATGAGCGGGTATCAATCAGCTTTGAGTCCAATTAGTGCTGATCTAAATGCACGAAGTTCATTTCGTGGCAATGAAGACTTGCAGGATCAGGTCTTCTCCCCTCCACTGCTAATGGACATGTCCCTATTAACAGATGCCTATGAAGACCTACTAGGTACGTTACAAGTATTCATTTGACTAGTTTGGCATGATCCGCTGCGTCTGATGAAAAGTTACCTTGAAACAAATGTTACAACTGAGGCTCATTTTCGATGAACAAATGGTGTTTACTGTTTTCTCCCATTTTTTCTCCAGTTTTGAAAATTAGTCGAAGTTTTGTCAATAGTGAAGTGTAACAATAGGCCATTCGAAGTAGGACAGATCATAGTTCATCTGAGTTTTGACAGGGAAGTGAGCTTTATAAAGAATCAAATTATAGTTATATTTGTCATAGTAATGATTGTATCTTGGATTTATTTTATAACATTAATTTGTAGCCGCTTAGTAGATAAGAAAAAGATGATTCAGTGGTGGGATCTACTATACCATTTGCTATATCAGTAATTGTTAATTCTCATTGTAAACGAAAGTATTCTCATGCAGCACCTCTATCGGAAACAGAAGCTGCCTTGATGGAGCATTAGATTCAGCAGGCTTTGCTTTGAGATTTCCCAGAATTTTTTTGCCATTTTCTGTAATGCTACACTCCGTGGCAGGAGTATGTGTCTCCCTCCTTCAGCTTATTGTATGGATGACCTAGCGTGGAAACCACTGTAGATTCAACATCCTGATTATGGCCTTATATGGACAAGACTTTTGTCAGCTCTGTAGTTTCTCATTCTCCAGTGGGAATAGTTCATTTCCTGACATCTCAGGCTTTTGGAAGATTCACATCTTTATATTGTTGCCCTCTTTTCTCATCGTCTTCCATCCTCACAACCAGTTTCCGAGTCGTCTTAGCATCTGTGCCACTTGAAGTTTGTGATTCTCTTCAGTGGTCTAGAAGTAAGCTGCTTCAGAAACAAGACCAGCTACAGCCGGCTGTCTCGGATCATCCGATGCTCATCTGCTAGGACACCTATCTATTTGGTGGAAGAGAACACAACCTGCCCGAAAGCGAATGCAGCTTGAGTCTCGGATCATCTCGCATTTAGCATCACACCCAGGTAACTGAGAAACAACGAGGCTTTTAGAATCATCTCTATTTAACAAGTTTCCAGATTGACTGATGATATCTTGTGTAACTTGATGATATTGTTAATGCATTGATATCAGCTTACTGATTGGTCAGAAATCAATGTTAGGAGGACATCAGGCAGTCCCCAGATTCTTGTACAGACTCTGTCGTTGCTTCTATCTGTAACTTGTTTAGATAGTTCTAGACGGCCAGACTCATAAAGCCTCTCCTCTTGATTGTGATGTGGTTGTCTGAGACTGAAATGATCGACCTGGTTTCATTGCTGACCGCTCTTTTGTACATGGGATTGACTGGTTTCTGGGTTCCTCCGTCACGGCCGTCAGTATGGAACATCTGTTCAGTCAGCCAAGCCCAACCCAGATATCTTTAAGATGGGAAATTCAACCAGCCGGCTATCCTGGCTCCACACCAAATTGATGCAAGCACCCATATGCGTACACTAGTTGATACAAATGATTGGTTTTCAGCTATTTGGCAAGTCAAACATGTCCCCATTGAAATCGTCCAACTTTTAGATTTTCCAGGCCAGTCTTTAAACGTTGTACACTGTCAGGTAGGTGAATGATGAGTTGATGACATTATTTGGGTCACTTTTTTCCTGATTTAAACCAAGCCGAATTTAATTATTAAACAAAAAATGTTGAATTTTTCTTCAATATTTTTTTAAGAGCGACCAAACACGGCCTTAACAACAACCTCCTCCTCCATCTTGCGCTGCTGGATTCCCCATCACAAAAAGCAAAAATAAAAACAGAATTACCCTCAAACTCATAATTAAAAATTCAATCTTTTTTTTTCTCTCGTTAACCAGATAAATCCTTCTCCTGCCATTATCTCCCCCCCACTTATTGTCCGAATATCTCCCTGCTCCAATTCCTCCGTCCTCCATTTTTATCTTGTGTTTCTGGTAATCATTATCACCAACATCATCAATCAGTCAAATAATCAACACCGTACTCATTCATACGTGTTTGCGCAAAGTGTGTGTTTAATCGTTTACGTTCTTGTCTTACTGCTGCTGTTGTTGTTGTTTAATTATGTTGGTTTTTGAATGGTGGGTTTTGTAGATCGTATGCGGATCTTGCTGGTTTCAGATCTGGGTAGCCACCGCTGTTTGATTCCCTCCGTCCATTTGGAAGGAATCGGTGGAAGGTTCGCCATTTTCCCTTTTCTTTTTTAAATTTGAAAGTCAAACAGCTCTGCGGGGTTTCAGATTATATGGATTCTGGGGTTTCAAGTAGATTTTTGTATCTGGGGTTTGCTGTGGTTGGTGTTGCTGGTCTTTTGAATTTTTTTTTCTAAATTTTTTTATATATTTTTGTTTGGATTTTGACTGGTTTTGGTTCCTGTGTGGGGGATTGGGTTGGTACTTTCAGCTTTCTGGAGCTGTCTGATAGAGTGGCCTGGATGGTTAGATCTCGGCTGAATCGGAGCGGTTTGAAGTTGTGTATGGGTGCCTCTTTAAGGGTTTGATGTTCGGCATTGTCTGATATATATGCAGAGGTGGGTTTCTTGTTGTGATCATTGAGTGTCATTTTCGTGTTGAATAGAAGTTGGTCTAAAGAACTTCGCAGCGCTTCCGTTTGGTGTGTATACTATTGGTTTGAGTTATGATTAAGAAGATATTTAACCGGCTGCCGCAAAAGCCATCTAAGTCGGATCGTGATTGGGGTGGAACCTCTGTATCGTCTGCGAACTCCTCCTCCGGTGCCAAGGGAGGTAGTGACTCAATGGCAAACCAGTCCGGCGGCCGGACTGTCACATCTCATAACGCTTTGAATGCCAGCGTAAATTCAGGCGCGATCCATGCAAGCAAGTTACCGCAAGCTGTGAATGCCAAGCTGAATGGAAATTTGGTTCCAGCAACGTTTGAGGCATTGCCTGGGTTCAGAGATGTTCCAAACTCCGAGAAGCAAAACCTGTTTATTAAGAAGCTGCAGCTGTGCTGCGTAGTCTTTGATTTCACCGATCCGGCTAAGAGCATTAAGGAAAAGGATATCAAGCGTCAGACGCTTGTAGAGCTGGTGGACTACGTAGCTTCGGCTAGTGGGAAATTTGCTGAGATTATAATGCAAGAAGTCGTGAAGATGGTGTCTGTAAACTTGTTTAGAACACTCGCTACTCCTCCTCGTGAGAATAAAACCTTAGAGGGTTTTGATCTGGAGGAGGAAGAACCGTCGATGGATCCCGCTTGGCCTCACCTGCAAGGTGTTTATGAATTGCTTTTGAGGTTCGTGGCTTCATCGGAAACGGATGCCAAGTTGGCTAAAAGGTACATTGATCACTCTTTCGTGATCAAGCTTTTAGATTTATTTGACTCAGAAGATCCGAGAGAAAGGGAGTGTCTGAAAACTGTTCTACACCGCATCTATGGCAAGTTCATGGTGCATCGGCCGTTTATCAGGAAAGCAATCAACAACATCTTTTATCGTTTCATTTACGAGACAGAGAAGCATAATGGAATTGCGGAGCTTTTGGAGATTCTCGGCAGTATCATTAACGGGTTTGCGCTGCCATTAAAAGAAGAGCACAAGTTCTTTCTTGTCCGAGTTCTAATCCCACTTCACAAGCCGAAATGCATACCCATGTACCACCAGCAGCTGTCGTACTGCATCACTCAGTTTGTGGAGAAAGATTGTAAGCTTGCCGACACCGTAATCAGAGGTCTGCTAAAGTATTGGCCGATCACAAACAGTTCCAAGGAAGTGATGTTTCTAGGCGAACTGGAAGAGGTCCTCGAAGCAACTCAGCCACCAGAATTCCAGCGTTGTATGGTGCCGCTGTTTCGCCAGATCTCGCGATGCTTGAGCAGCTCGCACTTTCAGGTTAGTTGCGTTCGTCTCGCTTTCCTCTTCGCTACCTTATTTTTATTAGTTTACCGTTTTTGCTACTTATCGTTGGTTTTACCAGTTTCGGTCTTTGGGAATAATGGCGATTACATTTGACATAAATGGTCTCGAATAATGTGGCTTTCTTTTATGTTTCAGTTAATTTAGATTCACTTAGGCTGTGTTTGGTTTAGGTGAAATGGTATAAAGGGAAGGGAAAATTAGAGACATCCCTTGTACAGTTAAGATGAAAAAGTTTAAGTAACGAAGTAGTATGGAAAATAAATTTGTAGATTTTAGTTCATAAAAATAGAATATTACTTTTTCCTTCATATTTTCCTTGATAACCAAACAACCGAAAAGTGAAATATCAAACAATAGGAAAGTGAAATGAATTTTATGGATAAATTTGATTTCTCGTTTATTGTTCTCCTTTTCATTTTCTTTCCTCGCCATTTTCATTGAACCGAACACCGCTTTATTAAATACCAATATACTTTTGATTTGTTTCTATACTTTTGATTTGTTGTAGTGGGAAACAGTAGTTTTTTCAACCTTTGGATTATTGAGCGAAAGCCTATTATAACACATGGAACAATGTTATTCTCAAGCAGCTTGTTTTCCCTAGAGATAATGTACAAGGAAATTTAGGCTCTGGTAGTACCAGTAGAGATATGTTGGAGGTGCGCATGAGTTGACCCACAATGAGTTTGACTCCACTGTCAAGGAGGAGGACTGGAGGCAGTGTGCGGCGCCTGGTCACCAAAAAATAAAAACTTGGGTTATGTTTAGTTTAGGAAAAATGAGAAGGAAAGGAAAATGGTGACAATCAAAATTCTTGACGGATTTCAATTTTATTTTCTCTTGTTATAAAGCTGAACTTTTCATGTCATTTTCCATGCAACTTTTTACCTCCAGATTTACCATTTAAACCAAACAAAGTATTTTTCCAATTTTCTCACTCATTTTCCTTTTTCACGTTATTTTCCTCATACCAAACAGACTCTTAGGATGTGTTTGGTTTAGGAAAAATTTGGTGGAAAGAAAAATTTGGAGAAAAATTGGTAAAATCTAATGTTTGGTTTAGATGGAAAATATGAGGGAATGCAAATTATATGAAAAGTTTGAAGGAAAGTTATGGTAAATTAAAAGGAGTTTTGAAACTTTCCTTCAAATTTTCCATTCTAAACCAAACAAAGGAAAATAAGATGGAATCCATGATGAATTTCACTTTCCATCAAATTTTCCTTTCCTTATAATTTTCTTTAAACCAAACACAGCCTTAGTGTTTTCTTTAGATACAATTGGCAACGTGACTCCAGGGTAGTCGGTCGGCCTTTTGTTGCCGTTAGGCAGCTGTGTAGCTGTGCTGATTTTTGTTATACTCTCTTGGTGACCCATCGTTGTCGTTGCAGGTTGCGGAGAGGGCTCTATTCCTGTGGAACAACGACCACATCGAGAACTTGATCAAACAGAATCGGAAAGTCATACTCCCAATCATCTTCCCATCCCTGGAGAGGAACGCCAGAACCCACTGGAACCAGGCCGTGCAAAGCCTGACACTCAACGTCCGCAAGATCTTCTCCGACGCTGACTCCGAGCTCTTTGACCAGTGCTTGCAGAAATTCCAGGACGACAAGGCCAGAGCCGATGAAGTGAACTCCAAGCGCGAAGCTGCATGGAAGCGCATGGAGGACATCGCGGCAGCCAATAGTAAGGACCTCAAGTAAGGAGCAGTGTAAGTATAACTACCTCACCATCATCATCGTCGAGCTAAAATTGTGTTCTGCTGCTTGATGCAAGATTCGGGTTGAATCAATTCGAGTTTTGTTTTCTGGAAATTGTCGACATGGGTTTGTCCGAACTGAGTGACCCTGCTCGGTCTGTTTTGCGTTTGTGTAAACTGTGTAAATATGGAGGGATTGGTGGAGGGGGGAGGGGATGGATGAGACACCGACGGCGACGGATAAACGGTGGCTTGGAGAAGGCAGACAGGAATTGATTATTTTGTCATTCTGGGATTATGTTGATGCTCCGCTACACAAAATAACTTGCAAAATTTTCATTTCAGTTTCTTGCTTTTGTTCATGTCTGTAGGTTTGTTGATTGTCTGGTTGAAGCATCTGATAAGTGATAGTCAGTCGTAGCTGGAAAATCATAGGAAACAGGTGTTGGTATCCGTCGTTTCGACGGGTGTTAAAAAAAAGTGACCGGGAGCGTCGTACGGACAGCGGCGACCGGGACTACGAGGTGTAGTGGGGGTGGGCAGGAGAGAGCGGTTGGGGGACTGGGCGTGGTTGGAGGCGAGGGTGGGGGCGTGGTTGGAGACGGGATGTGTCACGTGACCGGGAGCGTTGTACGGGCAGACACTGGTATTTTATATATATATAAAACACTGGCTGTGTTTGGTTTAGGAAAAATTAAATGAAAAGGAAAATTTGAAAGAAAGTTAGTAGTTTGTTTGGTTTAGGAAAAATTTGTGTGAAAGAAAATTGCATGGAGAAGTAGAGGGTAAGTTAAAGTAAAATAGGAGTTTAAAGCTTTCTTTCTAATTTTTCATCTGAATCCAACAAAGAAAAATAAAAAAGAATCCATTATGGATTCCACTTTCTGTTAATTTTTTTTCATCAAATTTTTCCTAAACCAAACACATTCTAAAAGAGAGTGTGACTATGAATATTTACTTACTTTTTTTTTTTACAATAGACACAATAAACACAGAAAATAAACATAGACCCATCCACCTGCATCAGGTTTGAACCTGAGATTCAATGGTGGATGCTATTAATGTGATAAAAAATTGTAATGCTAGTTAAGATTAATTTATGATAATGTAGTTATATAATACAATATTAATTTAGGGATGCAAGTGTATATTTTATTTTATAAAATAAGTCCAAATTTTTTTACATGTGATTTTTTGTTTGATAGATATCATTATCTCAAATTGTAAAATCAGATTAATGACACCTAAAATCAGGTAGTTTTAAACAAAATCAAATGATTGTAAACAAAATCAGATAGTTATAAGTAGCCATCTCCAATCAAATAGTGTCACATATTAATTACAATATAAATTATATTATTAATAAATTTAAGGGCACATATCCGACTCGGAGTGGTCATGTAGAATTAAAACCACATTATTTTAAAATTGCTGAGTTTTATTTAACATTACCGAATTATAATTGTTTTGACAGTTCATATAGTTAGATGAAAGCGGTTTTCAAATTTTTTTATTAAAAAATAAATTGCATTCGGAAAAAGCATTGTATTGTATTCGCAGTCATGCTTGGATGGACATGTGGATCATAGACAAAATACTTGGGAGGTGTCACGTGACAGTTTGATCGGCTACATGACACGTTGAAAAGCTAAAAAAAATTAGAATTAATGAATGTTTGTCACGTGTCACTTTGACTTTTCAATGCCACACGTGACATATTTTTATTGAATGTGTCCATGATCACAAATTCTTGGGTACTTCGGGAGTGTCTATTCTCGTTTGCGACGTCATTTTTTATTTTGATGAAAACAAAATCCTTTTACGTTTTACATGTTAAACGCACTGCACAACTGGTGAATATAGAAGCAGAACTGATGAATATTCACTAGTTGTGCTTCTATATTCGTCAGTTGTATGTAGAAGCAGAACTGATGAATATGCATCAATTCTGGTGAATATAAAAGCACAACTAGTGAATATAGTAGCACAACTGGTGAATATTCATCAGTTTTGGTGAATATAGAGACACAACTGGTGAATATTCATCAGTTGTGTTTCTATATTCATCAGTTGTGCTTCTATATTCATCAGTTGTGCTTCTATATTCATCTGTTATGTTTTATATACAACTGGTGAATATAGAAGTACAACTGGTGAATATAGAAGCACAACTAGTGAATATTCATCAGTTCGTGAATATATAAGCACAACTGGTGAATATTCATCAGTTCCGCTTCTATATTCATCAGTTTTGCTTATATATATAACTGGTGAATATAGAAGCACAACTAGTGAATATTCATTAATTCTGTTTCTATATTCACCAGTTGTGCGGTGTGTTTAATGTATAAAAGGTAAAATGACGTCGCAAACAGGAGTAGGTGTTCTCAAAGCACAGAAGAGTGATTGGTCCATGACCATGTGGCGGACCATCTCCACCCAACAATTGGAAGAGGATCCGGTGCTCCGCTATAAGTTGCTGTTTGCTGATTATTCAATTAAAATTATATATCAAAACGACGTCACTTTTGATTGAGTAATTA
The DNA here is from genome assembly GCA_002312845.1 of Kalanchoe fedtschenkoi. Taxonomy (NCBI): domain Eukaryota; kingdom Viridiplantae; phylum Streptophyta; class Magnoliopsida; order Saxifragales; family Crassulaceae; genus Kalanchoe; species Kalanchoe fedtschenkoi. The sequence goes on from NQLW01000058.1 coordinate 2,159,726, forward strand.
GCAAATGACGTTGTTTTGAACCGAGCACCCAATCTGAATCCCCAACAGTTGACATATTCAACATGTCATCTGTCCTTTGCGACTGCTGAATGGAGTTGGTTTACGTCAGCCATGAACTCGTCTGCTGCTTCTGGTAAATCACGCTGCTTAGTGCTTTTGATTCAACTAAACCATCACGCCCGCAAAACTCAACCCGTCCATATTACTACCAATCAACGAATCATTCAATTAGAAAATTCCAGCAATTTTCCTAATAAATCGCATTCCATTACTTCGACCGGTAAATCCACATCTCTTCTAGTCTAGAAAAATAAAATAGCCGACGCACGCTGAATTATCTCCCTCTTTTGACCACCACTATATCAGATTTGTCCAACAATTTCCAAAAAAAAAATAAAAAATTTTTCGTCTGCAAATATTTTAAAAAAAATTAGGATGATCGATATTATTAGAAAGAATATTATTTATTCATAAATTTTATTAATGACATCGTTTTTATAGCCTTTAAAAATACTCTCTCCATCTTCTAATACATATTATTTAAGATTAATTTCAATAGATTAAGGTGAAGTTAATGCTAGCATTTGCACAAATTTAATGAGTGAGTAATTGTTGGTTTTTTATAAAATTTCGTGCGAAAAGTAAAACTGGTGATGAATAATTTTTTTATTAATTCTAATAAAGAAGTGATTAATATTTGATATTTTAAGATAATTATTTGTTGATGAAGAACACTTGACAAATATCTCACATCAGATAGTGAAGAGAAGATGAAGTGACCTATATTGAATTTGTGAACCATGACGCACAACTTTATGTGGGATACAATCCAATGTGGACCAGACCGAAAATTCTTCATTGTTTAATATTAAATATCTATCAAAAAATTAATAAGTGACATATAATACAATATATCTTGTGATTTGGAGCATATATAAATAGAAAAAAGTCACATTCTTGAAAAAATAGAAAATTATTTTGAAATATCAACGAGAATACAAATAGAAAAATAATAATAAAATAAAATAAATAGAAGAGGGAGGAGCAGCAGCGCCCAAAAGTGATTTGCTCTCTCTCTCCTCCTCCTCCTCCATCCAATCCATCGCCGCCAGATCTCCGCTCCGAACTCATCGTCTTCATCGTCGGACGACCGGTCGCCTGATCGCATTTACAGTTTCTGATTCGCGTTTGCAGGTATGGATTCAGATTGAGGTTGCATTTCCACGATTTGTTGATTCGCTGTCCTGAAGCTCTCGCTGTCGTCATCTCCGGCGTCGGAGGAGGAGGAAGAAGTGGTGGTGGTGGTGGGAGGGAGTGGTGCGGATAGGATTGGAGAAAATGCCGAGCGTGGCTGTGAAGCTGTACAGCGTCTTCTTCAAGTTTCTGCTGAAGCACCGCCTGCAGAACCGGATCCACTCGCCGTCGGACGAGTCCGGCGCGTTCGGAGTCACCTCGCGTCCCGAGGAGACCGTCGCCGCCGCCAATCCGTCGTTCGCAGACGGTGTGGCGACTAAGGACATCCACATCGATCCGTTCACGTCGCTGACGGTGAGGATATTTTTGCCAGAATCGGCGTTGAATCCGCCGGAGCTGGATTCGAAGGCGCAGGGGAAGAGTAGGGTTAAGGCTGGGTTGAACAGGCCTGATCCGGATGTCGGATCTGCGAATAATTTGCGCCGCAATAGTATGCCGGGTTTGGTGAACGCTGAGTTCAGTAATGTTGAGGAGAAGCGTAGGAATAGTTGTGGAAACGAGGCTGGGGCGGATGGGCTGGGTTTGAAGTCGGATGGAGTCGTGTACAGAGGCTATGCTCCGTCAATGGAGAATTGCAGGAAGCTGCCAGTTATGTTGCAGTTTCATGGAGGAGGGTTTGTGAGCGGGAGTTGCGATTCTGTGGCTAATGATCTTTTTTGTAGAAGGATAGCCAAGCTGTGTGACGTGATTGTATTGGCGGTGGGGTACAGACTTGCGCCGGAGAGTAGGTATCCTGCCGCGTTTGAGGATGGGCTGAAGGTGCTGCATTGGTTAGGGAAGCAGGCGAATCTGGCTGAGTGTAGTAAGTCGATGGGCAATGGCAGGGTGAATGGCGGAGAAATGAGAAAGGCAGATGGACGTAGGCATATTGTTGATACTTTTGGTGCTTCCATGGTCGAGCCGTGGCTTGCTGCTCACGGGAATCCATCCAGGTGACTTACTCAAGCCCTTTCAAGTTTCATCAATCTGTCAATTTCTGAGATTCTATTGCACTAGTTTGGTTATGGATTTGTCATTTGATTGCTTTGACTTTGGGTTCATGGGACATGGGGTGTGTTCGAGAATCGAGAGTAGTTCGATCATTCAATTCACGTTAGTTTTATACGGACTATGAGGAAGCTCAACATCCACATGTGAGCATAGGATGTAGAATGTCCATTTCAAATAAGGTAGCTCCAGAGTTAGCTACCAGGGAGTTACATCTAGCCTTCTTGGTTCTTTTCCCATGTGTTCTACATTTTGGATGCATGACTAGTTAGAGTCATCTGCCTTTTTGATTTCACAGTACCAAATATGATATTTCCAACTACATAAGCCAAGACTCGTGGCAGTAGCTCAATGAATCTGCAACAGATGGTTAATCTGAAATGCATATAGCTACCATATACTCATAACTAGTGTGCTGCTAGGCAGCATCTAAGATCATATTACAATGATAAATCTTCCCAGTGGATATAGATTCTGCACAAATTGATGCAAGCCTAATTTGTGTAGTTAAAAACTCCGGAACCAGAGGTGTACCAAGTATATCCCAAATTATTAAGACTTCTTTTCTCTTAGCCATTGTTGGTTTGTATAGTATTTCTTTGTACGCTATCCTGCCTCTCCTCGAGTAAGGAGTGAAATCCATGGTCCGGTTTCAAATGATTATATCAAATGCTATTGAGAAGAATGTTTTTCTTACAGATGGACTGCTCAATTTAATCAACTTCGTCCTACACTAACAGAGTCTTGTTGTATAATCTTTTTATCCAGATGTGTTCTCCTAGGGGTGAGTTGTGGCGCAAATATAGCAGACTTTGTGTCTCGTAAGGCTGTTGAAGCGGGGAAGCTCCTAGACCCGGTTAAGGTTGTTGCTCAAGTTCTTATGTATCCATTTGTTGTTGGGAGTGTTCCAACACATTCGGAGATTAAGCTAGCAAACTCCTACTTCTATGACAAAGCAATGTGTATGCTGGCTTGGAAATTATTTCTTCCGGAGGAAGATTTCAGTTTGGATCATCCAGCCGCAAATCCTCTCGTTCCCGGCAGGGGTCCAGCATTGAAGCTCATGCCTCCTACCCTAACCATAGTTGCAGAACATGACTGGATGAGGGATCGAGCCATTGCTTACTCCGAGGAACTGCGAAAAGTCAATGTGGATGCACCAGTTCTCGAATACAAGGACGCAGTCCATGATTTTGCAACGCTCGACATGTTGCTCAAGACTCCTCAGGCTCAGGCTTGCGCTGAGGACATTGCGATATGGGTTAAGAAGTACATATCACTCCGTGGCCATGAATTTTCATATTGACAACGTCTGTCACATCGAACGCTATTGATTTGGAGCTGGGCGCAGTGTGCTGTTTCCACAGTGTCTGATAAAAATGGTACGTCTTCCTAGCTCCTCAAGTCTCCAGGCTGCTCAACCATTTGTGATAATTGACTAACTGTGCCTTCTCCAGATAGGATTCCTCGAGCTGTGAATGCAACTGGATTTGTCTAATGTGTCTGTAGCGCAAGAGCACGGTAACTCCACATCTGGTTTATTCTTTTCTGTGTATGTGCAAAGTCTGATGAATAGAATTTTTACCGAATGAAAACTTTTTTTTCTCTCTTCATGTCAATTGAAGATATTGTGTATCTGCATGTCTCACCTGTGAAATTGTTGGTGTTGGGTCAATTGATTATCTTATTGAGCTTTAACATAAGTCTTTCAATATTTGGCCATCCACTTAGTTGGGGTTGTTCAGCTGTCATCTGCACTGATATCCACTTCCATCTGGCCAGCAATGAGGCTTCAGACATCAGAATTTAGACTCTGTGAGACCCAATTGAAAAACAAAAATCATTAAACAATTGACACTGAAGAAGGCGGGTTTACTATGTATCTGTGTAATAATCAGTACAAAGTCGGATCGTAAGATGTCTATCTATCACTATCATGGTTGTCGGCCTCTGCTATGGCGGAGGCTCAGGGCTCTAGCTGCCGTGCCTCTCAGCTCTCATTCAGATTCTCAAAGTCAAACTTGCGACACAAGGCAGTCGGGTGTTGTTTAATTTCATCTTCAGATTCCCCGTGTTTTACTTGCACCACAAGGGTCAACATGACTACCTGGATTGGAAGTCGGGCTCATACCCAAACTTGCTGAAAATAGAATGTGTATATCAAAACTACTGGAATCAATCTGGCTGGGATGAAATGTACATTGCAATGTATACACAGGCATTGAGCTCTGGATTCTGAAACCTGGTATGATTCATAGGCAATAACGGTCTTCATGTACGTGAGGGGGAGTAGATTTCACTGATGTCAAACGGTTCCGATCTTTTGGGGACGTCAGCCAAGTCGCAGAACTGGGTCAAGTTCTTCCGGAGAACCGGTGAGGTAATTTTCACTTTGTCAGGCGGCCGGGGGCCCAAGGCATTCAGATCGAGCGGGGAGCCGGACGCTCGCGCAGATTCCACAACTGCGTCATAGGCTTTCACTGAGAGTTTCAGGTTTTCAGCCTGAGCTCTCAAGAAGAGCTCGTAAGCCAGCCTCGGCTTCCCGTCTTTGGTGAGCCCTATGATCAGCATTTCGTAGCTGATCTCGTTCGGGGCGATGCCGTGGACCTTCATGCGGTGGAACCACTCGTAGGCCGCGCTCCCCCAGCCTTTGCGAGCGCAGCCACTGATGACGGCGTTGTATGTCACGACGGTCGGTTGGACTCCTGACGCGATCATGTCCCGGATGACCGAGTCAACCAGGTTGAACTTCCCTTGCCCGACGCATATAGAGGCCATGATGGTGTAGGCGTGTAGATTCGGGACGACGCCGACTTTCACCATATGGTCCCAGACTCGCAGCGCCTCGTCGTAAAGCCCTCCCTTTTCCAAGGCACTGAGTAATGCTCCGTAGGACACTATCGTCGGCTTCTCCCCGCGCTCCACCATCCGCTTGAATATCTGTACGGCAGCGGAGGTTTCTGAAGCCTTCGAGCAAGCGATAAGCACCGCGTTCCACTCTCTGCTTCCTGGCTTTAACCCTTTCTCTTCCATTCTGTTCAGCAACCTGACGCCCCATCTCCAAATGCCTCGCTTCCTCGCGGCCGTTAGCAGAACGTTGAAGTGAGAGACGATCAGCTCGTTAGATAAGTTGTTGGGCTTCGGACCCTTGTCCAGCAGCTCCTCGAAAACCTCGAGCGCCGCCCACCACTTCTTGGCCTTACCCAGAAGCCAGATCACGTGGTTGCAGACCGATAAGCTGATATCAGCGCCATACCTTTCTCTGATTCGATTATACAGCTCTTTAGCCACTACGTGCTGTTCATCCCGAGTGCACGCCCACGCAAGCCGCTCGAGCTCCGGACGAATCGGATGAAGCTCCGCTTTATCCATCTCGGTGAAAAGCTTCAAAACATCAGTGCTTAGATTTTCCGGCTTCAGAAGCCATCTCCTCATCACTTTAATGCAAACACGGATAGTAAGCTTTTCAAGCTTACCGAACTCCTTTCCCCAATCCTCGCCGTCATCATCCTTCCCAATCTCGCCTCTTCTATACCTCTCTCTCCAGTCAACGTAAAACTTCAGCGCCCCGAACCCGTCCTCGCCTTGTCCGTACGCAATAAGAGCCGTCGAATACGTGACAGGAGATGGCCACAGACCCTTCTCCCTAATATCTTCAATAACGCCGAGAGCCTCACTGACTCGCCCTTGCTCAGCCCAAATCGCCATTATAATGTTGTACGTCACGATGCTGGGAGTGATCCCTTGCTGAGCCATATCGTCGATAATCTCCTCCACCATCCGATACCGGCGAGACTGCTTCACCGCACCCAAGAGGCTGTTGTATGTAAACAGATTCGGGGTGACGAAACCCTTGTCCTCTTCCTTCTTCCGCTTAAGCCACGCCATGAGAGCCATGGCGGCGTCGAACTTGTCATCGATCCCAAACCCCTTGATCATGGTCGAGTAAACTTGCAACGGAAGTTCACCCTTGTCCTTGAATACCTCCTCCACATCGTCAGCGTCTTTCGCAAAGTGCAAGCTCATCGCCAAAGCTCTCACATCAATCCTCCCACCATTCTTCGACGCACCAATTCTCGCATCAAACCCGTCAGCATTGTCAACCTCCGAAGCTCGATCAGCTTCGACAGATTCTCCCTGCTCATCTTTCTCAATCACATTCTCCTCCAAGGCACACGCCAGCGTTGCGGAAGAGCCTAAAGAACCGACCACTCTACCCTTACCTAACAGCAAAACCCCATTTCTCAGGCTTCCACAAAACCCTAATCCGAAAACAGCTCTCTGACCGCCGCCATAGCAATCCCCGACAATCAAACTCCTGGAAACCAACACTCCTCTCCTACCACAGATTCTAGGGTTTACAATCCCAATTTCCGATTTGGACGGACAGCTGCTCAAAGACTGCATGTTTTCACCAAAACTAGAATCTACAGCCAGAACCCAGATCGAGAATCAGCATCTTAGCGCCAGCAAAGCGAAATCAAATCCTCAGTGTTCGCAACTGTCACAGCGGCGAACAGCAGCAGCTGCGCAATAAGAGTGCATATGATTGATTTACCTTTGACACTGGGGATGGAGGAGACGCGGAGGGGAGGAGTGTTGAAGATAAACGAGAGTTTGTAGCTGGGGACTTGGTTGATTTCTGGGGTGGGGGCGAAATGGCGCTCTGCTCTGCTGGCAGCTGCTGAGCCACTCAAATTGGTTGACTTCGAGTTGACCATCAGACAGTGATGCGTCAGAATGGGAATTGGGCCGGAAGATGTGGCGGGCTTCCGGAAAAGAATTCGGCGGACAGAAAGCCTGATTAGTAATACAAAATTATATCGATATTTATAAATCTATTTTTTTTATATTATATTACTCGAAGCTCTTCATTGATGAAGATCGAGGCTCTGTTCCTGAGTTTGGAGGGGAGGAAAAGGGAAGGAGAAGAAAGGGAAGAGAAGGAGAGGAGAGGAAAGGGAAAGAGAAGAATTTGTATTTCTAAGTTTATGAAGGACTTGGAGAGATAAGAGTAAAAAAATAAAAAAAAATGATTAAAATACGCTTACATAATATTTTTTATGTTAATGAACAATCTTTTAATGAAGAGCCTTTTACATCCCTTTCCCTCCAAATCCGTCCAATTTGCGAGGAGAAGAAATGGGGAGTCTTAAGGTCCTCCAAACTACCCCCTTCCAAATCCATTAAAAAAAAACTCATGAACAGTCACTTTTTAATTTTTCTCATCCTTTCCCTTTCCTCCCCTCCTAAATCTGACACTACGTGAAACAGATAAGCCTAACTGCCACTGGTGAAGGTTTTGCCGCATCAAAATCAAATTTGAAATTCGGCCGCCATGATTGAAGCACAAAAGATTGGCTGTAAAATAGTCATGACCCCTTTGTCCTTCATTTCATTCATAGCAAGCACGCTTGTTT
>NQLW01000058.1:2174743-2206639 GCA_002312845.1 Kalanchoe fedtschenkoi
AATGGAGAAAAGATGCTACATTTTGTATCATGTAAAGTCTTGAGTCTTGACTTGTTTAAAAAGGAGTGGCTTCATGGTTGTCATGACAAGGTTTCAATACTTTTGTTTTAATTAAAGCACAATTAATATTAAATTAATATTAAAGTTTATTCTTACATTTGTTAATAAAAATAATATTAAATAAGAACTACATTATTCAATTGCATATCTAACCTGTCAAATAACTTATATTCTTTTATTTTAATAGATTATATGAATATCTTATCTTTATGATTTTTTGTGCCAAACTATGATAAGGGGATATACATTCTCTTCATTTTGATAGTGGAATCAAACTCGTTGTGGACTTGTTCATACACACATCTCAACATATAAATGCTCATAATAAATAAGTTAAATTTTATTAGAATATCAATAAAAATAATTTGTGTGTGTGTTAAATAATATATATTTAAGTATTATAATAAAAATATTAAGTTTTACTAAAAAAACATCAAAACTGGTCCATCCGGTCTGAAATATTCAGATTTTGGACGGGATGGGACTGAAAATCATAATTCAAATAATTGATGTACGGAAGATTGGATCAAAATTAATCGGATTCGTTTAATTCTGGTCCAATTCCGATTATACCCCCTAAGCCCTAGCCCCACACAAAAATAAAATAAAATAAAAAAACTGACTGGCTAAATTGGTCAATCTGAAAGTTCGGGTTGAACGTTTTCATTCCATTGAGGGCATGTAAGTTGTTAATTACACAATAATCCAGCTTAAATGGACCTATAACTAACCCCACAAGATTAGGGCTTCATTACATCCAGCAACAAACCCAATCCCACCTTTCGCAATTACAAGCCTGTTAGTCTTCATTATTAGTTAAAAATCACTTCATCAAGACAATTGATGAACTTGTTGTTACACACAATATCAAAATATATAATTATATTTTACAAATTTTACCTTCAGTTGGACCGATCATCGAACTGGTCAATACCTCCGGTTCAACCGAAAAATCGGAGTCTTGACCGATTCATTCTCCGATCCGGTTAACTATGATCTCAAATGAGCATTTTAAATTCATTATCACCCACAAATCACAACCGTCTGTCCAATCCATTCCATTACACGCACACAACCATTTCAATATTAATAATCCAAATTTTTTTAAATATATTTTATCATATTATTTATTATATAGATGAGATTCAAATTCTCTCCACGAATCAATTTTTTGTGCTCGTTCTAATAAAATCAGTCGCATGGTGGATGTTCACATTCCTTACCAATTGAGCCAACTCCATCTATATAAATAGTTATAACAAATGAATAGATTTTGCTTAATTTTGAGACCATCAAAACCTTCATTTTCTTTCCTTAAGGTGATTTGAAAGAAAAGAGAAGGAAAGGAATTAAAAAATATCACATTTATATACATTTCATATTCTCAACCACTTAAATTTAAAAATAGCTAAACATAATTATGTAATTTCATATTTTTCAATATTATTTTTTATTTTTATTTTTCTCATTCCAAATCATTTTTTTCATTCTCTCCACACCCGAAAAAAAGCCTAAAGCATAACACATGTGATTGCGTTCACATCTAACTCAATTTAACTTTTTTTTAGAATTCTACTTAATTAAAATAAATAATTATATTAAAAATAAGTTTATTTTTCCAATGTATATATTCTAATCAATGTTTTAAAGAACGTGTTAAGCGGTGAGCAACCTTTAGTGATTAATCAGATTGGCAGATTTTAATCAGAATAATTAATTTAACAGTCAAGAAGTTACATATATTAATAATAAATTTATAATTAATTAATCAATCGTGATTTTTAGAAAATTGATTCTCATTTGAGGAGGTGGTTCAAATTTAACACAGATTCAATTTCAATGCAAAAATTTGAATAATTTAAAATTGCCAATTTAAAAATAAAATAAAATTGTGATGCATAGAGCATATCGCCAAATTCGACATCTCGTTTGCAAGAAGCCAAATCTCACATAGTATTCATCACGAGAAGTTTGCCGGCCAACTCTTCATATTCTCCCACTCCCCTTCTTCTCCCTCCTCACTTCATTCTCATTCCCACTCTCTCTCTCTGATCTACTTCTTTCTCCGCCCCGTCAATGGGCTCCTGCGGCGGCGAATCGGAGTCGAGGGTCGCCGTCGTCGGCAGCGGCAACTGGGGCAGCGTGGCCGCCAAGCTGATCGCCTCCAACGCGCTTCAGCTCCACTCATTTCACGGTTCGCGTGTTCAAGATTTCAGCTTTATTGGAATTTGAAAGTGGGGTTGCTTCTTGCCTTCTTGATTCGATTTGGGTGCTTTTTTTCTGACCTTAAGTTTGGTATTTTTTTTGTCTGGGCGGGTCAGATGAGGTGAGAATGTGGGTTTTTGAGGAGAAACTGCCAGCTGGAGAGAAGCTCTCTGATGCCATCAACAGGACTAATGTGAGTTTCTTTTCTCTAATCTGATTCGAGCTTTGTGAGCGGTTGGAGATTGGGGTTTGTACTTTGTATTGCATGCATTTGATCTGTGTTGTATTGGTGGATTTTGCAGGAGAATGTGAAGTATCTTCCTGGTGTCAAGCTTGGGAAGAATGTGGTTGCAGATCCTGATCTTGCCCATGCAGGTAGCCCTCCGCACCTTTCGCATCTCCGGCCAGCTATCATGAATCTCTGTTGTGTGTATATTAGCCTCTTCAGCTTGGATGCGTTCCGTTGAAATACAACTTGCGAGGAGCCGTGAGCGACTCGTGAGTCTTTGTTGGTGGATTTTTCATGCCCCCAGCTGGCTAAAACTGGCGGATTGACATGGTTTGCAGTGAAGGATGCGAACATGCTGGTCTTCGTGACCCCTCACCAGTTCATGGAGGGGATTTGCCGGGACCTGGCGGGGAAGATCAGGGAGGGCGCGCAGGCTATATCGCTCTGCAAAGGAATGGAGGTTAAGAAGGAAGGTCCTCAGATGATCTCCGCTCTCATTTCTGAGAAGCTCGGGATCAACTGTTGCGTGCTCATGGGCGCAAACATAGCTAATGAGGTGAGCAGATGAAAATAAAAATCTCGCATAGATTTAAGTTTAAGGCTAGGTATGTATTTGTGCTATCAGCTCTTCTTAAGCGTTGCGGGTACAGATTGCGGAGAGAAAGTTCAGTGAAGCTACCGTTGGGTACAGAGACGATAAAGAGATTGCTGAAGAATGGGTTCGGTTGTTCAACACTCCTTATTTCCGGGTTTCAGCTGTGAGTAGCATTTGTTGTTTATTGTTTCCGTTTGCGGTTTCTGAAACTACCCGAGACAATGGATCTGAATGCTCCGGCAACTGACATGGTATAATGTCTTGTCGAGACAGGTCCAGGATGTGGAGGGAGTTGAGCTATGCGGAACCTTAAAAAACGTTGTGGCCATCGCGGCAGGTCTGTGGCGATCTTCAGTGTTTTCTTTAGTATCCTTGCTCGGCGACTTCGAATATGACTTGTGGACTGTCTTAACAGGTTTTGTGGACGGACTGGAGATGGGGAATAACACCAAGGTCAGGCGCTACTTGAATATGACATCTCAATATGTACTGCGATTTAGCGTATGGGTTATGAGCTCACGACTGTTCCGTTTGGGTTTCTAGGCCGCTATAATGAGAATCGGCTTGAGAGAAATGAAGGCTTTCTCAAAGCTTCTGTTCCCGTCCGTCAAGGACACTACCTTCTTCGAGAGCTGTGGAGTAGCCGACCTGATAACCACTTGCTGTAAGAACCCGTCGACTTTGATTAGTTATCAGTCAGCTTTTCTTCATCTTTTCAGTTACTGATTTAAACGGTAGCTTCTACGCCACTTATTTGGGAATAGGTTGGCTTTTTTATTCGCTTGATTTACTGATTGCAATGTTGCGTCTGGCAGTGGGAGGGAGGAACAGAAAAGTCGCGGAAGCTTATGCGAAGAATGAAGGGAAAAGGTATACAAAATTCAATACTGATTCAGAGCCGATATCTGAAACTCTCAATCTATTACACTTCCCTCTTGATCTTAAAAATTCTATACAGGTCATTCGATGAGCTTGAAGCGGAGATGCTGGGAGGCCAGAAACTACAGGTGCTACACACTCTACTCATGATAAGTAAAATTAGCAGATGAATTTTTTTAAAAGTTTTTTTATATATGATTGAAGCGCACATGCCACATTAAAAGATTTTGATTATGTTTTATTGTTTGGAAAAGGGTGTTATGACTGCGAGAGAGGTGTACGAGGTCATGAGTCACCGCGGATGGTTAGAACTGTTCCCGCTCTTCAGGACGGTGCATGAAATCTGCGCAGGACAGCTGCAGCCACCGGCCATCGTTGAACACAGCGAGCAGCCACCTAAGTTCAACGCCGCAGACGGCACCGCCGAGCTAATCTCATCAATGTAGAACAAGTCCCTAACAATGTAACACCAAAATGCAGCTGGTTCTACTGTGATTTGATCAGGCAGGAAATGCGACTACCAGATGATGATGACGACTACTACTTCATCAACACAGGAAACCATTGAAGGCTGATGCTTTATTTTTTTTTCTGGTGTTGATTAGTTTTAGCTTTATGTTGTTATTTAGATACGGTTGGTTTGCTGGTGTATCTAACGTCTCCAAACTCTAACTGAAGTATGGTCTAGTGTTGCGGCTATTTAAGGCAAGTAAGAATAAAGAATGTGACTAACTTGATTTGGAGTGTTGTCTAAAAACTCTTTGATACCTGTTCAAGCGATTCACCTTATGAATAATAGCGTCTGCCAACATAGAGTATGTTGCGTGTTTCTTTCTTTGCAGTTGGTGTGCAAAGGTCAATCGTTTTCCTGTCATGGAACATGGATTGCCTTGCACGGCTGGAAGCTTCTTGTCGATAAAGTCAGCTGCTTAAACGTGCTCCATCTCTCAGATTGAATTAAGCAGATTGAACTCACCCGAGTTGAGGATGCCGCCAGTTGAACATGTCCAATATCATCCTGATAATATTTACCTTCAGTGTCACCCTCATCTATGCCCAAGAACCTGCATGGAAATAAGGACAAGTTTTCTTTACAACTCAACAGAACACTAGTTACGAAATATATTGCAGGTCGCTAAAATCTAAATTCAATGAGTACTGCATCATGTCAAGAGTGCATCAATTTGTAGAGTACTGAGACCTCACTGAAATACTTTTTGCTATACTCGCAGAAGCTTCATTCCTAGTTTATTAGCAGCCTAACTATCGTACCCAATACCCGAAAGCGTTCATACTGACCATGTCTCAAAAAAATACGTATACAGACTTACAGCTACGAGATATCTCCTACACAAAATATATTGGGTAGCACTAAATAAGAGAGACCCAATTCAATCTTCTAGCTACCTAGCTGAAACCTTACCACACTACTTCCCGAATTTCTCTACACATTCAGGATTCATCACCTGAAAGCTTGTTTCTTCTTCAATACGTTTTTCGCTGAGTATTCCAAAAACTGCAAAACTCTGAGCTTTATAGTTTATACAGACTGATATGACCTTCCTTAATAGACACTGAAAACCAATGAAAGTGAATAATATGTCGTAGTTCGACTTCTAGAGATCCGTTCCAGTCTGTTTCTCATAATAAGTCACAGAAAATCATCCTCGTGATCAGCAGGATTGTAATAGACAGGATAGATGGTTTTCATTAAAAAGAAAAAATAGCTCATTGCCCCCCAATCACTGATAAATGCCTTCTCAATTTTCCAAGTAACAGCTTACTAAATCTCATCGGCTCAAGGATGCAGCATCAATATAACTAACGGCACAGATACCAAGGATGCCCATTGTAGATCACGAACCTCTACCCATTAACATGCCGGGAAAAGGGCAGAGAAAATCGGTAAATGCGCTCACAATCTAACTGATGCTCCCTGAAATGATCCGAAGCATTGCACACCTTAAGCTCCTAATCCCATTTTCGGAGCTGGAAGAAATAAAGACAAACCCTAAAGTTTACCTTCTCTCACAATGAAATTCCCAATCTCAGGAGCCATGTTCGAAACCGTTAAATCTTTCTAATACAACGACTTCCAATCACAGTCCAAAATCTGAATTTTATAATTCAAGTTCTAGACTGTACAACGAACCTCCTAAGCAGCTTCAAACTTGCACCAATCCAAAATCAACCTACTCAAATTTATCAGTAAAATAATAAAAGTTCCAGAACTTTGCAATCAGTCAAAACAGTCCATACAACCAACTAACCCGATCATCATCATCCTCATTTGTTCCTCATGCGCTTCCTCAGCTTCTTATACTTATGCTTGTTCATCTTCTTCTTCCGCTTCTTCTTCGTACTGTCCGCCCACATCTTCCCCGATCCATTCCCAACCTCCTCTTCCGCCTCCTCCGTCGCAGCCTTCTGAAAAACCGGATGCACGAGCAATCCGTGCGAAAAGATCGGGTAGAGGTAATCGTATTTAACGTCGGGCATGTCTGACTCGTCCTTCGGCGGCGGCGTTGGGAGCAGAGATTTGAGCCTGGAGTCAAAAATTGACTGCGAGCGGTGAGTGAGGATGGCTGGAGTGAGGGTCTGGTACTGCGAATGGCCCTCGGTGAGGAATGTGAGCGTGATCGGAGATCGACGCCGGAGGAGTCTCTGGAGTAGAAACGCCATTGATGAGCTCCAGTTGTGATTTTTTGTGCCCTAATTTTCTGTTTTGATTTTGGGGAAAGAAGTTTTTCGCTTTATTTTTTCATATATATATCTGCCACTCGGATGATCAATTTCGCAAAAAATTATTCATCATGAAAATATTAAAAAATATTAACTATATAAAATAATAAAATATTCATAGTATTTTTATCATCCTATTAGTATGTCTCCCACTATTTAATTTTAATTTTACACTATTTGATATTCGAAAAATCACGAATGTTATTAATGTTTGTTCAAGCAAATAAAAAATAATATATCCGTTCTGATGTGTTGGACATTCATTCTCACTTTTTATCAACGGAGAGAAAACAGAATTAAAAAATTGAGATATTATATAATTAAATAGTGAGATTGAGACAAATTAAAAGAATTTATGATGAATGATTCTTAAGTGTATATGATAGACCAATTATTTGCCCAATCATTATTATAAAGTAAAGTATTTTTGCAATCAATTATTAAGTATCATTTGTTCTTTTAAACACGACATGTCTCAACTATTAATTAGTAGTGTTCATGATAAACGTAATTAATATAATCTATCCAAGAATGACTCATATAATACATATGTGTGAACTTACAAAATATTTTGAATGTTAAAATTTAGTAATGCCAAGCAAAAGACATCTAAATAAAAACAGTGTAGTTTATCTTTATAAAAATCACTAGTAATTTGACATGCATTAATAGTGAAAGTATAAATATTTAGTAATTATTAACTACCCTATTTTAGGTAATACCATAATTTTTTTTTAAAAAAAAATCATCTTTATTTTGGAGAATTTACTTCCATAACTAGAAAATGGCAATTTTCTATTTAGCAACATAAAATGCTAAAATTAAGAGGCAGTGCTCGTTAAACAACTGAATTTTATTCAATATTATCAAATCACATAACACAAAACGGCATATAAATTCTAAAGCAGAACACGACATGGAACAACTCCATACACTTATTTTGTCGTGTAATTATACTAGGAAAAAAAACACCGAGGAAACATGAAGAATATGTAATCATGTGAAATTACATATCTGCCCTTATTAGCTTCCACACAATTTTATTGAAGACAAAACGGAAAAGAGGCATCTGCTACCTTCGCTGGACTGGGACGGTGGAAGGGTGATCAGATCACTCGTCGCAGCACTGGTACATGAGGAACCTCTCCATGACGCGGCCGCACTCGGAGCAGACGATCCTCTCCGGGATCTTGCGGCCGGCGCCTGGCAGGACGAGGCGGTTGCAGTGGTGGGGGGTGTGCAGCTTCAGGAGATGATCCTTCAGCGCCGGCATGAAGCCCTTCGCCGCAGCATCTTCTTTCCATGCGTTGAACTCCGTCAGGCATGTCAGGAACTGCCCTCCTTTGCCCCTCACCATCTCCCCTGTGTAAAATAAACTAGTTACTATTCGGAGTTTCCGCAAGAAAAAGTCAAATAATATTTCACAAAAGTTTTGTAGGGACCTGAGCCTTTGGTGAAAATGGCCCAGCCGCCGTCGCTGCCGTCGTAGCTCATGAGTGTCATGATCTCCTGCATGATGGGGTCGTTTTCGATGGTGCGATTGAGCTGCATTTTGGAGTACCACATGCTCTCGATCCTGACCCAGAAGTACCAGATGGAGCTGAGCTCGGGCCAGTAGTGGCTGAGGTTCTCAGCCCTGATGGCCGCGATGTTTCTCCTGACCCGCTCCTTAGGGTTGCTCTTTCCCACGTAGACCATCCCCAGAGGAATGCCGGCAGCTTGGGCCACCGCGTTGGCGGTGGTCGTGAACTTCCTTATCCAGTCCAAGTCCTCTCCTCCGTATATGCATATGTGCCTGTCCTCCGCAATCTGCATAAATTTGGAATATATGATTTTAGGATTTAAATCTGATTTCACCTCGAATGCTGCGACTAAGTTTGAGAAATTACCCAGGTGAGGATTTGAGGGTCAAGTCCATCGACGAGCAACTCGAGCCTCCACAGCTCTTCTTTCCACAGAGCTTCTTCTCGAGCAGTAGTGAAAGGGAACGCGGCGCTGCCCCAAATCCACATCATGTGCAGCGCGTTAGGACAAGCCACCCTACCTTGCGGGTCAAGCACCACCAGAATCGGCTTCTTCCCGAAGCTCCAGACATCCTTCACGAACTGGACCACCGCCTTGTCGATCAAGGAAGGGTGGTGGACAGTGTACCACGGCATGCTGGCCTGGAGCAACTCGAACTGCTTCTGCTTCGCTTCAGTCCACGGGCTGTTCTGGTCTACGATGGGCATCCAGACAAGCTCGTACTGGCTCTCGCCTCTCGCCAGATGAGTCCTCGACTCATTGTAAATCTGCTCGAGTATGGAAAGCTCGTCGTTGGATATATCCAAGTCGGATATGAGCAGCAGCACCATTTTCCTCCTCAGGACATCTAGATTGACCTGTTGTAATCCCACCACGAGTTAAACCGGATTTCCTCTTCCAAGTGCTAGTTACGAAAATGATGGTTACGAGTTCGTTACCCTTCTCTTCGTGGCTCCATCGACCAGCGGTTGAGGCTCGTCCCGCTGGTTCAGGAGCGCCCTGAGAACCTTCATGTTGTCGATGTGGGTCATTTCGAACAAGTGAAGCAGTAGCTGATAGGTCTCCAGATGCATCTTCCCCTCGATGTGCTTATGGCAGGCTCCCAGGAGGCTCATGAGATGATTGTACATGTTGGTGACTTTATGAGCCAAGCTCGACAGCTCCCAAGCCTCAGTAGTCGACGCAATGTACCTGGAAATATGAAATCAGACTTTAGTTTCTGCGTAACTGATCACCGTACGAAATTTCGAAACAGCTGAGCGAACGAATCGTAGAGTGGAACTCACTCATGTCCCAGACCGGTGAGTCCAGCGATCTGCGACACACAAGCTATAGCGCCTCTTATAGTCCAGTAAACAGTGATGGGTATGTGTGACATGGCAGCAGCGTATTCAGGCACTTCAGGCCCGATGTACTGATGCGGAAGCCCTTTGAACTCGACGATGCACTTGGTGACATCTATCATGGCTTTGATAAGGCCTCTGACTGCATCGAATCGCGGCTGGAGCAAGTTGGAGTGCTCCATCAGCTCAGGGAGTTGTTTGAGGATGGCGATGGATTTTGCCAGCTGATTTGTGCTGTAGAACTGAGCTACCAGCCAGAACTGCCCGTAGTTGACAGCGAAAGCCGATAAGGCCAGCACCAGCTTGGCATCCCATGAGTAGCAGGCCAGCATGTTCAGCACCGCGATTGTTGTTCCATGAGCATCTCCGCCGGTGCACTTGCATACCATCTGAAAAGAAAGCTACATTGTTAGTCATGTTTTATTGACACTGCTGAGTTTTCAACAAGCTGAAGAATCAAGCTTTCATGGTACCTCACAACCGACGCGGTCAACAGTGTATGCTATAGTATCAAGCATGTTGCCGAAGCCAGCATGGTGAGCCTTGTCCGCCAATGTCTCAGCAATGGCCTGTGTTTCACGAAAAAGTTAAATAAAAGCTGAAATGTGTGACAAGAGAACGAATCAAGGACCGGGGAGAGTGGTGGGTTCAGAAAATCATACATGTGGTTCCATAGCTTCAATACTTGGATTAGCCCGGTGGAAGATCTCCTCCACCAGGTGGATGATAGGCCTGACATCAATCTCACGGCCATCAGGCGTATGTGTTGCCAGAATCTGCCTTGTCATGACATTGTCATCAGAAGCAGCAAACATAGTTCTGTCACCTCTGATCAGCTGCTGACTATGAACTGACGGCATTACTGGTTTGTCACTGTGGATCAGAGGCTGGCTGAGTGCTGGTGGCAGCACCGGCCTTTGAGCTGGTGGCACCAGCTGCTGCTGACTCTGGGCTGGTGGCACCAGCTGCTGCTGAGTTAGAGCTGGCGCCATCAGCTGCTTCTGACCAAGAGCTGGTGCCATCATCTGCTGCTGGCCATGGGCTGGCGGCATCAGCTGCTGCTGACTGAGAGCTGGTGGCATCATCTGCTGCTGGCCATGAGCTTGTGGCATGAGCTGCTGCTGACTGAGAGCTGGTTGCATCATCTGCTGCTGGCCATGAGCTTGTGGCATCAGCTGCTGACTCTGGGTTGGCGCCCTGCTCTCCATTTTCCGCGCACAACAAAACTCAAAATCAGAATGCACTGAAGAATGAAAGCACTCGTATTCCTATGCGTTCATTTCAGAGGTGATTTGCACGCTATAAATAGATGTCTGTGGTCTGTTGGAGTTGGAATCAAGCTTCTTGTAACATTGAGTTGAATCATGTGCCTTACTTGTTTTGAGGTTTAGCAACTAGAGGACATAAGCAAGGACCAGACCAGCTTCACTTTATTCTTATTTTGTGGACCATCTGACATTAAGTCCAATATAATTTCACCTTAAGAGGGATTAGCACTAAACTAATCCCCAAATATAAAAGAAATGAGAAAGACTGTTTTTCTCATTAAATCTTAATCTTATAATCAAAGTATCCGATAAGCTTTACAGTACCACTTCAAAATGACTCTACTGCTTAACATGCTGAATCTTTCAAAAAGATGGCATTGGATGACAAGGAGGGTTAGCATCAAAACATGAAGCTTCACCCAGAAACATTGACGCATTTTTCTTGAAAGATTTACTGCGTCTCAGAATTTTAAATAAAAAAGCTTTTACGCTAAGACAGTCTTCATAGTCATAGATAAACATACGTAAACTAAAAACTTACTGATGTTTCGTGAAATCAGGAGCATTTTTTTTCCGTTGATCTTCTACACTGCTGGACCTATTTAAGAATGGAAAGCTTAGCATTAGTACGAAAGAATGCCAGAAGAAGCAAGTGAAGATGTATCAGCCACACTTTACCAAGTTGTGTAAAGGACTAAAGGGCGTCTTTCATTGCTTCAGACACGAGTAAATGTTACAAAGCTGTATCGATAGTGAAATATCAGCCATGTACTAAGTCGCACATTGCAAGTATTCAAGATATGCCCGTTGTTTTCAGGCAAGAGCTCACCTGTAGTGTAGCTGTCCCAGAACCACATTTTCAACAATTCACAGAAATAAATAATTTGGAAAAAATACACAAGTATAAAATGAATGGCCGCCAGCAAGTGTAGAGGGCGAAATAAAACATAAGTCAAAACTATTTTAATAAATGGAAAAAGAAAAATCACTGCAGATGGAACCTCAAATACTCTTCAGCTGCTAAAGATCCACTGACCGTGTAAACCCAGTTTCGGAATCAGCGGTCAGCATCAGCTCATGGATTTTGTGGCTGACTGAGGTCTGAGACAGCAAGACCCGGGTTGAAGAGGTGAGAACAAGTACATTGCTATCAGCTGTCACCAATTGAATCTGCAACATCCTATCCAAAACAGTTAGCAAAATGAGCACTGGGAGCTAGTAGACCAAATTTATTCAAATCTCCATTTTGGCTCTGTGATCTCCACACAGGCTCAAGAAATTGTAGATTCACTTAGGGGATTTCGGAAGTCAAATTTTCCTGTTGTACATATTTACCAAGACCAGTGAACACTGCACACTAACAGAGTGACTTGTATTTCCCCTGAATTCATACAACAAATGATTATGCAAATGACGGTTTCCATCCCTAGAGAAAAAGCTCGAATATGTCTATTATGAGTTATAACCTTACACTTGCACTTGTTGCAAATCTTTTGTCTTCAATCTCTTTGAATTCATCTCATCAAAGGTAGAACGCCATTTCCGTGCTGCACATTCGATCAGTGCCAACAAGAGTAATGCAGTCATCAAAAACATCAATGTACCCAAATGCATCGGTGCCAGGAGGGCATTCTAAAGCTGCTTCAAATGTCCGGTGGTGAATCCCGTGGGAGTCTATGGAGTGCCCACCTTCATGATCATGCCCAGCCAGTAAACCTTCACACAGCTGTACTTGTGTATCACACTCATCACTTCATCATAATTCCATAGAAGGGATGTGCAGCTTGAGGAACCAGGATCAAGAGGTACGTGGCAACAAACTAATACTTTCTGATTCAATTTCGTAGCATCTCGAAGTGTGCCATCCAGCCATTCCAACTGTTGCATCCCAACAGCTCCATTGAACATCAAAAATCTTCTATCCAGTCCGACAAGACCATCAGGGCTGTTCTTGTTGGAGTTTGGGTTTTTCTCTTGAAGAAATTGCAGAGCCATAAGCAAATTGGGATGATCTTTAGGCCAACCAATTGCACTGATGTCATACCCATCCAAAACCACAATCCTAAACCCCAGACATGGAGAAAAATCATAGTATGCGGAACAACCAGAACCGGGAATTTTCAGCTGAGGAAGTAACTTGTCACGAGAAAGATTGTAAAGGCAGTGGTTGCCAATCATGTGGTATGTCAGGCCATTGAATTTCTCAAACTCACTGATAACCTTCTCCACAGCTTCTAAAGACTGATCTCTGGGGCAGAATCCATCCACAATATCTCCAAAATTAATGACAAATTTCAGACTCTGATGCTCGTTCCATTTGCGAACTGCCCTTTGTAAAACAGGAATGCTGTGGCGGTAGAACCGTGGAACACCAAGAAACGAGCGGCCGTCGGGAATATCAGCATACTGGACATCCGAGATAACCCCAAAGGAAAAAAGAGGCCGCTTCCCATTTGAATTCACCAGTCCATTGCTAGACCCCATTTTGCTTCTTACACCAAAAATCCTGTCAAATAACATACACATCCACTAAAATTATCTTTCAAGAACTTGCACAAGAGCTGTTCGTAGACGAGTTTGGACTAGTTCAATTTTCTAATGTTGTCTATATTATTAGATCAAGTCTGACTTGGAAAGTTGAACCGTTTGTCCATAGTCTAAAAGAATAGGCGGTGCCAACTACAGCCTATTAAACTCAAAGCTCAAACCCCAATACCCAAAACGGTCAAAAACTCCCGAAACTTCATCTAACTCTCTGCCATCGTGACTGACCAGAGTCTCGAAGTTGTTTCGTGCCCCAAATTTGAATTCTTAGAACCATAACGGTCTAAAAGCAATCAAACCGGATTGACGGCCTTTGTGTTGGATTAGTTTTCTATATGTAATTCTTATCCTATTTAGAATATAATAAAAAGAATAACAAACTCTCTAAATAGAAAATCTAATACTCAAACTGTTACAATAAAAATCAGCGACTTGTAGAAACCATGACGAACAGCAAACTGTTTCAGCTTTCAGCTTATGCTTCAAGTGCTGCTTTAAAAACAATTAACAACCCATAAAATCAATTCGAGCCCATTTCTGAGATGTCATTTTGAAGCAGGACCCATATTTCAAATTTAAAACTTGAGCTGAATACAAACACCTAACACGCGATGTCGCGATGCCCTAGATGATCATACATAGCAATTCCACAAAAAAGCACTGAAAATGTTAACTTGATGCAAAAAGGATAAACCGCAGAACCTGAATCACGATCGGTCCGGTAGAGTGGAGCGATTCGTCGATCCTCCAATCGCCGACAGATTGACCGAAAGACGCAATCGGCCGAAAACGTTTGAAAATAGATTTTTATCCCGTCTTCTGTTAAACTTTTTACGGACTCAAAGCAGCAAAGCAATGAGTAAGTTATCATTTTAATACTCCCTCCGTCACCTTATGTGTACTGATTAAATGAATTTAATAAGTAAGTGCTTATTATATTTTTAATAAAATTTAAGTAAAAAATAAAATGGACAGTTTATTAATAGTGAGAAATAAAAATTTTTATTGATTATAATAAATAAATGTTTAATGTTTGATCTAAGATAATAGTTGATATTAATTGTGATAAAAATTGCTAAGTGCGAAATAAAAATAAACAAAACAATTCAATTAAATGACATGTAACAATAGGACAGACGGAATAATCAAATGACACATATTTTTTTAAGGTGAAAAACCCAAAAGGGACCCTGAACTACCACCGCTTACCCAATTGTGGTCAGAACTACCATGATTTTCAAAAAGGGTGCGATGAAAAAAAAATTGGACTGATTTTCTAAATTAAAATTTACCATTACATTCCAAACATAATATTAGCATAAGACTTAAATTTGTGTGCGAAAATTACGTCATTTGGTTATCAAAAGACATCGTTTTCTTTATTTGCGCAAAACGATTTTATTTGCGCAAAACGATATAATTTATTTTGATAACCAAACGACGTAATTTTTGCACACAAATCTAAGTCTTATAATTATATTTGGTAAGGAATGTAATGGTAAATTTTATTTTAGAAAATCAGTCAATTTTTTTTTCATCGCACCCTTTTGAAAATCGTGGTAGTTCTGACCGTAATTGGGTAAACGGTGATAGTTCAGGGCCCCTTTTAGGTTTTATCCCTTTTTTAAATATTATTTTTAATTCAACGTTAGGTAAACATATCAAATGATGATTAATTATGAATTTAATAATTTTTCTATCATCAAATCCTATTTTCATTTTAGATTTTTTTTCTCCAAATGAATGGAATCAAACCGCACTCAATTGTTCGGTCCAACCGGCCAAATCCATTTGTCTTATTGGTTTGATCAGAATCATGGAATCTGAGTAACAAAAATCTGATTAACTGGACAAAAAGACACGCCCCAACTCCCTGGCAACGATGGTTTGATCTTGATACGCTGGTTTTAAAATCCATCCCAACTGACAATTCAGATACAAACATAGAGCTATGAGGTAGTTCTCTAAAAATTTGGGCTAGGAGGATGATGGATGATACAAATCCAGGATTTCCCAGTACTCTTGTGCGTCAGTTTATGGACGAATGAAATCAGAAGTTGCTTCGTCTTGGCCGGTCCTCAGCAACGTTTACCCGGATGGCCCTGCCATCCAAAGTCTGCGCAAGGAAAATCATACAATGCTCGTGATGACTACCATTTCAATATATGATCAGGAATCTACAAACATACTAATACTTTAAGCCCGCCTTTCGTAGACATTATAGGACAACAAGGTATTATTAGTAGTGTGATAAATAATCTCACTATTTTGAAGAAATTATCAATCAGAGTTCTACTCTTATTTTGAACCAAGCATGTGATACTGGTAGTATTAGTATCAGGATTTTGAAGAGATTATCTCATTCTTACTGCTTGCTACCAAATGTGGGCTATGCCAACTCTAATGTAAATGTAAAACAAACTGTCGACTATAGATAACTGACCTGTCCATCAAGGGCAGCGATCGCATCGTTCATTTCCGCTTCGCTGGACATTGTTACAAAACCAAAACCTCTTGATCGCTGGGTCTCGCGATCAAAAACAACTCTAGCATCCAACACTCTACCATGCTCGCTGAACACTTGCTGCAAACGAGCATCGTCCACTTGCCAAGGTAGGTTGCCTACATATACCCTGAAGCTACGTTCGGAGGACCGTGGCGGCCGCTCCACCCGTGACCCTCTCGGAGCAGCCTTGTTAACTGTCAAATTCCTCCCATTCACCTCCTGTTAAGATATTACGATCAGCATGTAATATATAACATAACTCAGTGGCGGATCTACTGGGGGGGGTCATGGGGGCAGCCGCCCCTCGAATCCCACCAAAAATATCTCATCCATGGTAGAAAAAAAATTTAAAAAAATTATATGCATAAAAAAACTTATATATATAATTTCCAATAAAATTTTAATTGTGGCCCCCCTCCCGAGTTCAACCCAAAATTTTGATTATGTAGTTTTGTCCCCCGAAAAAAAATTCCTACTTTGATTATCGATAAAATCAAATTCCACACAATTGAAGCTTTTTGCAGCACTGTCAGACATATTGGTGAACAAAAAGAAAGATCTTAATCAAGATATTCATTGGCAGTAGGCACTCGAAAGCTTCCGAATGCTTGTTGGCATCACCTTATTTATACATAATACGAATTCACAGATGCCGAACGAATATAATGCAGTTGAAGAAATGCTTAGTATATTGAAAACACAGGCATCAACAACGATTAGAAATTCAAGAACTTCGGCGAACTTACAAATCCGCTGAACATTTCGACAGCCTTCTCAGCCTCTTCAACTGTGCTCATCGTCACGAAACCGAACCCCCTACTCTGATCAGTCTCCCTATTGTAAATAACCTGCGGCAGATAACAAAAGCTATCAAATAAGCATCAGTAGACAAAACCTCCCACCTCTCCATAACACATATCAATTCCAACCAGCATTATTGCATTTTTATACCCAGAAAATGAGTGTGAAATTTAAACCATATGCTTACTACAACAAAGCCCTAATTACGAAACCCTAATTGACCATTGGACTGAGAATTTCTCACCTCGGCAATCTCCACAACTCCAGCCTGGTTGAACAAATTGGCCACCGCCTCACTGTCAAAATCGTACGGCAAATTCCCGACAAACAGCTTCGCGTCCTCAGACGGCTCGGCGAACGCTCCCCCAATCTCCTCCTCCAGCGCTTCCCCTCCCTCGCCCGCCCAACCACCGCCCTCCCCCTCGAATCCGTCGCCCACCGCTCCCTCCTCCTCCTGCTGCTGCGCCCAGTCCGACATCCGCGCCATGAACGGCGCCAGCCCGAACCGCGACGCGGCGCTCTTCGCCAGCGACGGGAAATTGAACGGCTTCGGGGGCGGAAACGCGAGCGAGGGTTTCGAAGACGGCGGCGCCGGTGAGGCGAGGAAGGTGTCGGAGAAGGAGAGCGGCTTGAGGAGCGATGCGGCGGCGGCGGACGACGACATGGTGAGGTGCCGAGCGACGAGTGAGAGATGGAGGCGTGGAGATAAGACGCGAACGTTTTGACGAGGATAACCGCCTCGCGGTCGAGTTTTGTAAATAAATGTAAATAGCGACGAGATTATGACTTTTACCGATGAGTTACTTCTCCTAATAACAAAATATGTTCGGCACTTAGGGCTAATTCGGTTTTCGGTTTTGATGATTAATAATTTGGTTTTCAAATCGAATCGAAATCTTAAAATTATTATGGTTTTGTTATCGGTTTTGGTAATAAAATATTAAACCGAACTGAAAACTGAATTATTAAAATAATAATAAAATTAATATGGATTTATTTATTATTTTATGTTAATTTAAATATAATGTAAAAATTGGTTATTGGTTATTACACTATTTAATGAATAAATGTATAAAATAATAAAAATATTTACTTTCTCTATTTTTTATAAATTTATTATGAATTAAATCATTATTAAGTAAGATTTTTATTAAAAAAATTACTTTCATCGGTTTTTCAGGTTTCAACCGAACCGGACCGAAAAAATCAATTCAATCTAAAACCGAACCGCTAAAATAAAAAACCAAATAATATAATTATGTTTCAAATAGGTTCGGTTCAAAACCGAACCGAACCGATAAACAGTCGACGGGTCGGCACTTATTAAACACAGTGATATGTAGTGAAATGGAGTATAGTTAAGTGGCTTTAAATCCTAGCTGATCGTCTCTAAAGTCTGAACACTCGATCGCCACGTGACTTTGCATGTATAGTAAAAATTTAACATTTTGATTTTTATTCATTTACGGTTTGAATTATTTAATTTAAAAAATTATATAAAAATAACATTTTTCTGTTAACTTCGTTAATCGTTAACAAAAAATCAATTCTATAAAACAACTTTGATTTTGACAACCACTGGGCCTCCACTGATAGATTGTAATGAAGAGTACGAGTTTGTTTATATTAGATTATAAAATTATGATTTGAAAGTTCAGGTTTTTGAGTCACGCGACAGACAATCTAATATAAGTCGACACAAAATTTAACATAATATGAGAGTTTATAGTTCAATTTGGAGCCTGAATGTGAGATGTGTCTGAGAGACGAAGAGCGCACAAAAAAATTAGAGACCGTGTATTTTACTTGATGAAATTTTCATAATAAAAAAATAAAATTTATTTATATTGAATTATTAAATCAGCATTTACTTACAAAAAGTCTAATTCAATATGTGTAAAATATTATCATACCCCTTATGGAGTATTCAATTTTGTTGCACAATTTAAAATTAATGACAAAATTGAAAAAATTATATTTTATCAGACCAATTTGGATTATTGATGGACACGCTGTGCTCATTTATGCACCGTCTTTATCGTTGGTGTCGATATTCAAACCGAACTAAATCTAATTAATGTTACTCAAACTGTGATTTTTGCTTATAAATATGTAATTGATCAAATATAACATTATTCTAGGATACATTTTAATTTTAATAGACATTTTAACTTTATTGGAATAATAGCAAAATCAATAACTAAGTATTATTATTGGAATATTTGTTATGTGCAGATTTAATTTTGCATTTTTCATACTTATTTTTATTGATTGAAATTTAAAATGTTAAATTTACGTTAAAAAAACATTAATACTCTTTTTATTCAATGTTATTTATTACATGTGAACAGAGAGAGCCACATTCATGCAAGGGGGTCCGGTGAGATTTCCATTTTGTTAACAAATGTTTGCTAATTTGTTTTATAATTTTATTAGAAAATTCAAATTTTTTCCATCTTAAATTGTAAATACAAACTAACCCCTTTCAAGTTTGAATAAAATGATATTTAACCCAAAATGTAGTTTGATTTGAGTTCATGAGAATGAAAATTTTAAAAATA
Organism: Kalanchoe fedtschenkoi; assembly: GCA_002312845.1. Lineage (NCBI taxonomy): Eukaryota > Viridiplantae > Streptophyta > Magnoliopsida > Saxifragales > Crassulaceae > Kalanchoe > Kalanchoe fedtschenkoi. Next base: position 2,194,001 of record NQLW01000058.1, read on the forward strand.
TTATTTTATTTTTGAACCTGGATCCATATTCGATCAAACAATATATACTTATTTATATATCTCTAAAGTACCATTTAACATTATTTTTTTTACAAAATGGCTGATCTTTTGATTTTATTTTAATTTTAATCTATCTATTAAAATTTAAAAATAGTGATAAAAGCGCAATTATTAAATAGCATTGATCATCAACAACAACTAATTAAGTCATTAAGTGTGACCATCTCAGCGTTGACTAATCTAGCATTGAGACACGTTTGACCAAGAGAAAAGAACGACAGCGGCACGCTACACAACCGGCCTGGTGATGAGATACGACATCGTACTCCTCGAATCGTCAGCCCGAGCCTTACAAGGCCCCTGGACGAGTTTCGGAAACGGCGTCGGATTGACCTGCAGGAACATGTAGTTCCCAGCGAACAGGTCCCCGAAGTGAGCCTGGCCGTCCCGCACCCTCCGCACGACCCGCTCCCACGACGCCCTGACGCTCCGCAGGACCCGCCTCGACCGCAGATAGCGCCTCACCCGGGCCCCGAGCGCCCCCACCCTGAACCTCCGCCGCACGGGGACCCTCCGCAGCCTGGACCACGCCCGCGCCCTCAGCGCCGAGCCCTGGTCGTCACGGTCATCCTCGTACCCTGTTGGTGGGCAGTCACGCTCACGCTTCAGCTTGTGGTACGAGAATCTTCCTGCGGCTGCGGCCATGATTGAGAAATTAAGTTGATGGAATCTGAGCTTCGAGAATGGTGGATGGGTCGAGATATATGCTTGTGCTCGTGAAGGGTTGATGCGGGTGGTGGTGGTTGGAGTGCAATAAATGAGTGCAGATGAGATCGATCGATGGTGGCTAAAAAAAGTCAGCCATTAAATGCTGCTGCTTGGCATGCACTTGCTGATGAATGTGATGATGATCCTTTAGCTCTAGAGTTTGAAATCATCTACTTCCTTCGTCGTCCTCTGATACATACTCTCATTGTCGTTTTTAAGTGTTAATTAACTGATTTTTTTTTTCATTTTTATTAATCACCTAATAATTTTCAATACATATTTAGTATCAACAACTACTTTAAAACGTCAAACATTAATTACTTCTTTATCATAATCAATAACAAAATCACATTCATCCCCAATAATAATCTATCAATTTTACCTTTTGCACGATTTAAAAAAAAACATCAACCACTCACTCATTAAATTTGTTCAACCGCTAGCATTTGTTTCACCTTAATCTACTTAAATTAACTTTAAACGACATGTATTACAGGACGGAGGGAGTATCATTTAAGGTTAATTTGAGTAAATTAAGGTGAAATTAATACTAACGGTTTGTCCAAATTTAATAAGTGATTAAATTTTTTTTTTGAAAAAGTTCGTGCAAAAAGTAAAATTGATAAATGATTACCGATAAAAAATGTATTTTTATTGATTATGATAATAAAGTGATTAATGTTTGATATTTTAAGATAGTTGTTGATATTAAATACGCATTGAAAATTGTTAAGTGACAAGTAAAAGTGGACAGAAGGAGTATTAGAAACGGATGATATTATTAATATCATAGTGATGTGTTTGATTTTAAAATAGGAATACGTATTAATAATGCTGGAGAAATTTTACCTTTGACGATCCAAAACAATATCATTTAATTAGGGTAAACTACAAAAACATACTCCGAACTACCGTCCATTTTCAAATTAAGTACCGAACTTTTAATTTCTTCAATTTCAGTACCGAACTTTTTAATTCTTCAATTTCAGTACTATACACTTAATAAAATGAGAAAATTTATATAAAAAAACATATGTTGGGTCCGATATGTTTATGCAAGTTTTAAATTCTAGCTAAAGAGTTAGACTTACAAACTAATTCTCATATTTCATGTTAATTTCTCATTTTATTAAGTGTATAGTACTGAAATTGAAGAATTAAAAAGTTCGGTACTGAAATTGAAGAAATTAAAAGTTCGGTACTTAATTTGAAAATGGACGGTAGTTCGGGGTATGTTTTTGTAGTTTACCCTTTAATTAATGATAAAACGTTGTAGTTTTGATGTACGGCTGACAGCGCTAAGTCTTGTATATTAACATTAGTTAATGAGTACGACAGAAAAATTTTACTTTAAAAATTTATCAAAATGTCTTTTTTGGCATGCTTTTAGAATTATAATAATTTTGACCGTAATTGAAAATGTCGTGATAGTTCAAAACATATTTTAAATTTTTATTTTATATGTATAGTTGAAAAATCAATTTGTCATATAATAAACACATACGTATTCCTCATGATAATTTTCTTTTATTTTAAACAGGATGCGTGTCTAATCCAAAATATGCATAAAATTATATACTATTTACATAAAAAAATTATATCCACTTAAAAATAATTTGTAAGAACATTCGAGATCATTCTATCATGTAAATAATTTATCAGTTAGATTAATAAATTTGATCAATTCGAGAGTTGATTTTTCTTGTGATCAAAGACCACAAACTATCTCCACTTTAATAGTGACATTCATACTCGCTGCGCAAGCTGATCAAAGCATATATGCGATACTATCAAGACTCGAACTCTTGACTTGAAATTGTTAAACAACACTCAAATTATTGGACTAACCTAGGTTTTTGAGAGCTGATTCAATAAAATTAACTGACTGCACTAAATTATTACACATTTGAATTGGTGAAGATAGAATAATGACGGATAAGAGTATAAGAAGTTTGATCGAGAAGTTTTAAAATTATCTGCGCTATGAACACTATTAATTGCAATCTACGAGATGAAAAGTTAAAACCACAACATTTACTGATACTATGTTTAATGATAAATATTTATAAATATAGTATAGATTTTCTTAATTAATCGAATTAATTTAGTATAGATTGATGGGTAATAATAAATATTTATAAATTATTATTGAACCGGTTCAGTACAAAATAGGTCCGGTTTGTAATTTTTTGTTTTAAATATTTTGAATAATTTGAATTCAAATTTTATTACATATAAATTGAAGTCAGAAATAAAAGTACGTAATTGATAACTCATCCGGGTGTCGCACGCTGCTAATAACTATTGGGAAAAACTAAAATAGTACTAAATTTTGCAGTTAATATAGTTGGTAAATTAAATGAAGAGCCTATGACACAATACTTGTGTCGTTATTAATTTGGGCAATCTTTAAACTGAGTTGTTGCCACCCAGCACATCTACAATAAATTCAAAAACCAAATTATAATAATAATAAAAAAGAATATGCACACAATAAAAATTCAAAATTAAATTCAAAAACAAAATTATACCAAAAAAAGAATATGCACACAATAAAAATTCATAATTAAGTAGAAGATGGATATTATCGCCTATTGGGCATTGGGACAATAATTTTCCCATATATTCTTGCCTATTTTCCGGTGTACTGAATTCTGTTGCCAAGAAAAAAATTGCAAAGCCATTTATTAATTGCTTCTCTTGCCTTGCACGTAAAATTTTCAAATTTAAATAAACAAATTATCATAGTTATTAAAATCGGACCGGTAGTCGAACCGGTGCGAGCTCCGGTTCCCGATTTACCGGTCGAACCGGCAGCTCGGACCGGTTCAACCGCCGGTCTGATTGCTCATAATTTTGTTTATATATTTAGGTAACAATGATAAATATCAATAAATTTGGTATGGCCGAGCGGAAGTGAACATGCCTAACAACTCGGAGTATAAGGGATCGAATCCTTTTATCCTCATTTTGTTTTTAATTGACATTTATTATTTGATTTAATTAATTAGGATGGTTTGTACATTAATTAAACATTGAACCGGTTTCCAAAAACCATCCGGTTCACTCCGGTTTTCACCGGTTCGGTCCAGTTAAACCCGATTCTGGATGCACAGCGGTAATGTAAGTGGAACCGGACCGGACCAATCACCGGTTCACGGTTCGACCGGTTGAACCAGGGTTTTAATAACTATGCAAATTATCATATTAATCAAGATAAATTTATGTTGGATTTCATCACCATGCTCTCCAAAAATAATAAGAGTCCCTGTTGGCCTTAATTTTTTTTATCCTGGTAATAAAAGAAAAGGAAAAGGTATTTCCAATTTTAATGTATTTTTCAAATTATATTTTTATTTACAGTTTTTGATTTTTTATTTTTTAGTAAAGCTTTTATTCATTTGAACATTCGTATAAACGTGGGTGGTATATACAGCTGTTCCCATAAATCACTCGCATGGCGGCGGCGGCAGGAGGTGGTTGAAGCGGCTGCTGCGCTATCAGCCATGCAGATTTCCAGCCATATGCAACTTCGGGGACTCCAACTCGGACACCGGAGGGATCTCAGCCACGTTCTACCCGATCAGGCTGCCCTACGGACAGACCTACTTCGGCAAAGCTGTGGGTCGAGCCTCCGATGGTCGACTCATGATCAACTTTTTCGGTAGGCTCACGCAGTAAATTGTACTGGCTATTTTTAGCATGCTCGTTTCAATCATTATGATTGGTTTTCAATTTGTTTTTTTTATGTTAGCTGGTTTTTATCGTATGAGTTGCTTCGTTTAATACTTGGTTGATGATTATTTAACTGAGATGATGATTTTCACAAGAGTTCATCGAATGGATTTTGTTGTCTGTCGGATGGATTAAACTTAATGTGTTGATTTTGATACATGGATTTCCCTCCCGAGGAAATTTAGTGGTGATTTTCATGTAATAAATTTGAAACTTCGACGAGTCAAATTTAGATTAATGATTTCGAGTCATGCCTACATTTGGATTATGTTTACTTGTGTTTTCCATTAGATGTCTGAACTGCAAGTATGTGTGTAAAAAAAAACATGCAGCTGAGCATCTGGGCTTACGACACCTGAGTGCATACCTGAACTCGGTCGGGGCCAATTACCACCATGGAGCGAGTTTCGCAACGGGCAGCGCCACCATCAGGATGCCAAACGTGACGTTTATGGAGCATGGACGGAGCCCCTTCAATCTCCAGATCCAAGTAGTTCAGTTCAACCAGTTCAAAGAGCGTGTCCTGGATCCAGGTCAGATGAAGATCAAACTGGTTTTCCGACGTATCTGTATATATACATGAGACGTGTAATGTGCAACTTTCAGACACAGGATCATCTGCTAGACTGCCCAAACTAGAGACCTTTCGTGAGGGTCTTTATACGATAGACATCGGGCAGAATGACTTAGCTGATCTTTTAAATAATATGAACTTTGCGATGGAATATAAAAAGGCTATTCCTGCAATTCAAACAATGACAGGTCAAGTGGCCTACCAAATCGAAGTAAAGATAAGCTGACCGTAATCTGTTGTTTCAACCTGTTGTCAAATTCTGGTTATAATGGCTGCTCTGTGGTGTCTTGAAGATTCTGCATTTTCAAGTGGGCAGGGCATTCTGGGTGCATAACACTGGACCGATCGGCTCCTTGCCTTACACCTTGACTTGGGTCAGTAATCCTCCACCACATGGATACCTGGACGAACATGGCTGCATTAAAGAGCAGAATGAATTGGCTAAAGAGTTTAACAGACAGCTGAAGGATGAAATAATGCCTCCGAGACAAAAGCTGGCCAATGCAACGAATACATATGTTGATGTATGCGCAGCAAAGTATGGACTCATAAGTGATGCAAAGAATCAAGGTAAGGCGGTAATTTGAAAGCAACGTTGGTCGTAACTAAACTGTGACCTTTACTTCAAAAAACATGAGAGGCACATACCATGAATTACCTGAGTTGCCTGTATCTTAATATTACTGCAGGATTTGGTCCTCCAGCCGAAATATGTCGCGGGTACTTTAAAGATTATGTGAGAATCACGTGTAGCAATTCAAGGAGAGTCAACGGTACCGAAATCTATGTTCGGCCTTGTGCCAATCCTTCTTCGGTAATCAGCTGGGACGTGTCCACTACACAGAAGCTGCAAATAACTGGCTAGCTACTCGAATTTTAAATGGCACATTTTCAGACCCTCCTGTCCCGATAACCCAAGCATGCGGTAGGCAACAGAAAACATGATGACATGTAATGCTCACTTCTATTACGTTTCCTGAAATATTTAACTGTGGCAAGAAACGGTAACTGAAGATTTTTCGCAGGATATAATCTAATTACTCTTTTGGTACCCATAAGACGCAGATATATAAACTCCTACATCATACATGATCACCTAAATGCTATGTTACATATCTATATTTATGCTTGATCCATCATATTGCAAACCATCTATAATACAAAGGCTACAACACTATAAATCCTCACTGCCGATGTCCTTCGGGAAAGGCCACAACCCTGTGGAAGGCCACTGCTCTTTTGGGTAACGATCCATCTTCTTCTTCATCATCATCAAATTCTAATAAATAACTGCCCAGAAAAGAATAGTATGTCAACATTTTAAAAAGACAAGCTGTTGTTTAGCATGACCTACAACCACAACACATTATTTTTACAAGGTAAAAACTGAATGGAGCTATAAAGTTTAGTCAGGCTAGTTTTTATAATGAATTCACATCCAAGCATCAGAAATATGGAAAGGGATTGGCATTGGACTTACTCATCAGTCTTCCTCTGTTGTTAATGAAATGCAATTCAAGCACGCAAAATGAGATCAGAGTTAGTTATAGCAACAGAAAAACCAGTTTTCATATAGTAATAATAAACAATTGTGTGTAAACAAATGTTACCTTGCGATGAGCATTTACTACAGTTGCTTTATACAGAGCGCTTGTTCCTGGGTAGACAGCCAACACAGGTCTTCCAGGAGGGTAGTCTGGGGCACTACCAGGTTCAGTTTTCTTTGGGAAAGGAATTATGTGAGACATGGGCAGTTTGTACTTTCTGAAATAAGTTCAAGAGATGAAATCATAAATCTTATAAAGTAGTCTCTGGTTGCAAAATTGTAAATGGAAACAAGAAATTTTTGAGAAATATCCAATTCATTTTCCCAACAAATCTAGCAACATCAATCTAAAACAAAAAGTTAGCAAGCTATGCGGCAACTCATATCTCAGTGACTAGCTGACCACTCTTATGCTTGGAAAGCACCATCTTCATTATTAATTGGTCAATTACAACTATTTAAAGATAACACTTGATTGAGAGTTCAAACTAAGCTAGAGACATTCCAAATCTTCTATGCTTGGTGACTTGGAAATTAGATGTAACCTTTTCATGAGTGACAAGCTAGAAAATTTTCAAAACTAGAATACTGAAAGACTATTCTGATAAGAGGATCATACTGAATGAAATCTTGATACTGACATCAATCTCAAGAATAATGGAACCAATTAGCTAAGATATTCATACTGTTAACCATGATATCCAGTAGAAATATATCCAAATGAACTACCTCTGTACACCACCTTCTTCATCCTCTGCTGGTTCCTCATCAACTACCTCAAATCTGAAAAAAAATTTAGTTTTCAATGATTACATCGAGTAATGAACAATGCGGTGCAACGCAGGTCTTCATTTTATCGCATCATCTTTCATCAAAAACATAAGAAGAAAAAATCAGTCCTTACACTCTTGTTTCTCTGTCAAAATTCTCTACTTTCACAACAAGCCATTCTTCTTTGTCCCCTTCCACTCGCACCCTAGCTGCTACCTGAATTCATAAACGAAACATAAGAAAAAAATGTTGACCTCTCCTTTATTTAAGAATAAGACTGAATGAAGATGGTAGGGCCTAGATATTAGAAACACAACCGTGTAGTCTATGCCACCCGTAAGGCTTTCCAAATCAGCTCAATCTTTAAGAGATCACATAGACCTTGTACCATCCAAACGGTACTCACTACTCAGCGGTCACTCGTCTAGCATTTTATAAGAGACAGTCTATAAACTAACTAAAAACCATTCCACTCTAGCAGCAGGTATATATCTGATAAAAAGTAGAGTTCCGACTACTATCTCTGTTGCATTTATCTGATTCCTTTCAGTGTGATGAACGTGTAGTTTGCATGTGACACTTTTCATGAATCAGTGGAGAAATACCTGCTAGAAGAAAAATATCACATGCACAATTTCACATGAATTGATCACAAACCTCTTCCCCTTTTAAATCAGCACAACTGTCAAGGTGGTTGCGCATGGAAGTAGAAAGCTTTGGGATATCTGAATCAGTCTTCACTCTTTTCTTTTTCTGGTCATTGCCTTCTGCAGTTCCTGAAAGTTAATCGATAGTGAGAAACAAAGTGTATCCAAAAGTCTAGGAAAAGGTTTTGGGGAGTAGGATGTAGCTCCGATGATGGATCTCCGAATCTGTAGCCAATAGAGAACAATTCTAAAGAAAAATCCGGATGAAGGTCCCAAGGAACCTATTATTGTTTAATATGGTTGCAGAATATCATTCTCTCCTAGAATTACCAGGTGTGACAATATCCATGTGACACAATAAACAAACCTATTTTTAAATGGTAAGTCTTTGAAGAACGGTGACCTATTATTTAAAAGCAGAAAAAATGAAGATTGCATGCCAAAAAAACAGATAACAAACCTGTCCTCCTCCTTTGCTGCCCTGAAGGTCCAGAAGGTAGTAGAGCATCCAATTGTTTTAACAATTGATTTGAGACACTGCAATCCGAAATGGAATGAATTGTGAGATCATCAAACAATCAGGTTACGACACTGTATATCTCATAAACTTTATAGATATATAACCGCATAATTAGTGCAAACTCATGGGTCAAATATGATTGTAGGTAAGCACATGCAGATTCCTAAAAGTTGTAGCTTATCTGTAATGCATAGACTTACTTCTCCTCATTTTCAGAAAGCTCCTTCCCACGAGTGTATAAGTGTCTAAGTCTGGACAGAGAAGTATCCCCAGGCTTCTCGACCACCTCAGGAGCTGCAAATAGTAAAACAGTTCATTTAGCTGAGGATAGAAGACTGTCTTTACTCTTAATACAGTATGGTTTCACAACCTACTGAAGTAACATAGTAAAACATATATGATATCAATTTCAAACAAAGACAAATAATGAAATTCAACTAGCATCACAGATAAGTGGTTATTGATCTCCCAATGGCAGGTTACTGCTACTTAACTTGAATATACTATTTCAACGTACTGCAAGTTATCAAAATAAGGAAAACAATTAATTTCATATATGGCCAGGATTCACACTATGGACTTATCTATAACTTTCTAATTTGAAAAAATACGATGTGAAGTTGCAAGAGTGAGTTGATTGTTTTCTGTTACTCTTCAGCAGTTACTACATGTGACATTTACTGAACTATGCTTCACGTAAAGCGCCCCACACACTTTTTTAATCACGAAACATTTAGGCAATCTGTGTGCAATTCTTCATGATAAACGGCAACCAAAGTTTTTAAAGTTACTTATCTGTCACAATTTGGGCAAGGCACCTTACACACATTACAACATGCTTCGCCAAATAGTTGACACGTACCTACTTTCAAACTTAAAACAAAACGTGCAGCTTCCACAGAAAGCTAATCAAAGCGTGTCAATCTCTACGGTGAGGATTGAAACGTATCAGCAAACTACACTGCTTACTCGAACATAAATCCACAGGAAGATCAAAAACATAAAACCAAATAGATCCAACAAACTTATCATCTAACCGACACAGATACATAAGCCATCATTCCATATTCTAAATCCAAGTCACCAAAACACACGAGCTCAAGCCACTTCCAAACTCAAATTCAGACATTTGCCACACAAACGAGCTTACAATCTCACAACTAGATCAACACACAAACACACGCACAATCAGCTGCCAGTGAATAATTAAACTAGAAACAAGCAAAAATCTAATTCTATGCGTAGAAAATAAAAAGCCTGAAAATGATGAAAATTCAAAAACTCACTAGTCTGAAGCTTCTTATGCAACTTGTTGATCTCCTGAATAACTTCCTTGAGCTCGTCCCGCAGCCGATCGATCTCCTTGGCGCTCTCGAAGATTGCGGCAGTGTCCGGAGCCGACATCGTTCGAATTTCAACGTTCGATTCTGCGATGACGATCGACTCGATCTTCCGAGCGTTGAGGGAAAAAGGTGGATTAACAGAATATCCGATTTCCGAAATAAATCGAAATCAACATCCTCTGTTGCCCGAAAGGCAAGGGTTATATAGGACAATAAAACTCATTATTTTGAGTTGGGCCTCCAGGTTTTCTGTATTTACAGTAAGGCCCTTTACCTATTCATTTATGTTATTTGTCCCGAATGTTAGGATTTGTTGTAAGTTTAGACCTTACTTGTTAAATTTGCATGCATATGCACATAAAAATATAATTATTAAAATCAGACTAATTATTTTAACCGGTTGAATTGGGAACTGGAGTAAGTCTTATTGGATTATATTGATAATCGGGTCGGACCGGATCAAACCGATCGTTGTAATTGAAAACCATTTAAATCAGGCCGGTTTCATGGTCAATCAATTTAATATAAAATTATCATTAATTAATTTATTAAATGCTTACATAATTAATGGAAATTTGTACAAAAATGAATAAGTTGAGAATGGAACCTGAGCTCTTTAGGTTTCCGACCACATATTTACCACCAGGCTGTATCTTTATATTATTTTATTAGTTTAATATATAATATATATAATCATTTAATAAAATTTGCACATCTAATTGAACTGATAATCAAATCGGTTATGCTGGTCTATTGACCCGATGAAGAAAAAATGGATATTTGACCAGTTTGACCTCATTTTATTAGCTATGCATTCAAAACATAGTTATCGGAATCAGATCGGATCAGTCAGTTTTATATGTTGGACCGGAAATATACCGGTCTGATTTTAAATCAATATCGGATTACATTATGAATCGGAGAAAACCTAATAAACCGGTTGGTTTTTACAAAATCTGTGAACCGGATTAGTTTGGTTGAACCGTATTATAATTAATGACTTAACTAAGACTTAATTACATATTATTAATATCTAAAAATTCATTTTAATAAAATATTGGAACTTAGATTCGAACCTGGCCCTAACTAGGAGCAAATTAAATATCAAATTGGAGAAAACCGGACTGAACCAATCATACTAATAGATTATTTAACCACTCATAATTAATTAATGACCAAAACATGTCTGCCTGGAGGTTCGATCCAGGCGATAGACACTTTTGAACTGAGCTTTAACCACTACGGCACCTGCTTATCTTGTTCATTATATTAAACATTTACTTTCTGTTTGGTTTACGAAAAATTTGGTAGAAAAAAAAATTCTCTCATGGAATTCATCTTATGTTTCTTTATTTGGTTAAAGGTAAAAAATGGTGAAACTATGCTAAATCATTCTTTTTTAAAACAAAATTTCAATTTAATTTTCCTACAAACTTTTCTTCTTATTTCCTCACAAAATTTTCTTCTTATTTTCCACCCAATTTTTTGTTTCACTAAATTTTCTCTAAACCAAACACAGAGTTAAGAAATAATTCTTTGTCACAAATTTTACATTTATTAGGACCGATGGTTGAACTGGTCTGGATCACCGGTTCAACCAGAAAACCGAAATCGAAACCCTGATCGGTTCGACTTTCAATAACTATTGATTTGATTTGACATCTAATTTCCTTATTTACAAGAAAGTTCTTAGTCTAGTGATATGTGTGAATTATGCCCGAATGTTATGATATATCGTGAAGATGGGCTTCACTTGTTAAATTTGTATATACTTGTCGTAGAATACAACAGATATATGGATTTGACTTCAAAATAAATAAAGATGTTAGGATAGAGGAGAAAAATTATATCATTGCATAACAAATACATTGAAATTAGGACAATATTGTTTCAATTATACAAGCACGTTCTATAAACTAAAAAAATAAAATGATATTTATAAAAAAAATTATATACACATTAAATATCATGTGAATTATGTAAATATATAACTATTTTAACTAAAAAGAGTTTACTTATAAGAAAATTAAATGTAAATTTAAAATAAAAATTTAATTAAACTAAAAATACTTTAATACAGTTTTAGCGTAACAAAATAAATATAACAAAATAAAATAAATGGCCGAGATAACAAGTGAATACGCAGGAATACTTTTTTGAAACAATTAATATAATGCATGATGAATTTATATTTTTAAATAAATTATAAAGAGTTTTATTAGAAACATTATTCATATTTTTAAAAATTATCTTATCTATCATAGTATTTTACTAATTTAAAATTAATTATAATGTTATTTCAATCGGTAATATAGTGACTTACCCAAAAAATTTGAGTTTGATTTTTAGTGACAGCACGATATATTTTATTGAAGAAACGTCTAAATTGACCCACTGACCCACTGCTGAAGTACAATATGAAATGATACCAGCTTAATTTATGAATAGAAGGTAAAAATTTTCATTAATTTCAAATGATTCATACTTTCTTGAGGGAAATGATTTATACCCTATAATTAATAGTCGATTAATAGTCTATTATAGCCAATAGAGGTGATGGTCAAATGGCAAAGAGTCCGAATAAAGTCAGCGGTTTAAAGTTCCATACCGGTGGTTGGGTGCGTTTGTATTTTCTTTGAGAAGATGTGTGATATCTGAATATAAAAAAGTATATTATTTTAATTTAAAAAAATTAATTCAAAATAGAGATAAAATTCAAAAGGGCTCTGAACTAC
>NQLW01000058.1:2207513-2221630 GCA_002312845.1 Kalanchoe fedtschenkoi
GGTTGAGTGCGTTTGTATTTTCTTTGAGAAGATGTGTGATATCTGAATATAAAAAAGTATATTATTTTAATTTAAAAAAATTAATTCAAAATAGGGATAAAATTCAAAAGGGCTCTGAACTACTATCATTTAAAATTGGATTGCTTTTTCTAAAATAAAATTTATCATTACATTCATAAACTAATATTATTATAAGACTTAGATTTGTGTGTGAAAATTATGTTATTTGGTTATCAAAATAAATTATATGGTTTCGCGCACATAAAGAAAATGACGTCTTTTGATAACCAAACGACGTAATTTTCACACACAAATCTAAGTTTCATAATAATTTTAGTTTAGGAATGTAATAGTGAATTTTATTTTAGAAAATTAGTCCACTTTTTTTTCATCGTACCATTTTTAGAAATTGTGATAGTTCTGACTGTAATTGGGTAAGCGGTGGTAGTTCAAGATCCCTGTTGGGTTTTTTTTTCTTTTTCAAAAGGAGTGCAATGAAAAAAATAATTAGACTGATTTTCTAAAATAAAATTTATCATTACATTCCTAAACTAATATTATTATAAGACTTAGATTTGTGTGCGAAAATTATATCATTTGATTATCAAAATAAATAATATCGTTCTGTGCGCATAAAGAAAATGACGTCTTTTCATACTCAATCATCCATAATTCTCAGCAAATTTAATAAGATCAATTATATTTAAGAAATCAAATAAATTGATCTCAAGCATCATTCAAAATCAGTTTAATTTTTTTTTCATCGCACTATTTTTGAAAATCGTAATATTTTGGACCGCAATTGGATAAACGGTGATAGTTCAGGCAATGTTTTGAATTTTTTCCCTTCAATATAAAATATTTAAATCACAAGAACTAAAAATACGAATGGTTAAATATAAGAATTTAAGTCACGTGTAAGCTCCCTTCCAACTAAGCTAAAAATATCACTCAAAATTAACCACACAAGTATTTACAAGTGACATAGAGTTTACTGTATCAATTAAATGTAAAATTGCAAAATTTCAATACAAGAGAATGGCGACAAAAATCTCCAAAGTTGTATTTGATAAATTCAAAGAGATTAATTTAATGTTTTGTTGTATTCATTGGACTCTATTGTTTTTTATTAGACGAGTAAAGGCATCCGTCGTCCCGACGGTTCGGTTCGAGAAAAATTAAAAATCGAACCAAATTATCAGTTATCCTTTTTTAAAATATGAAACTGTAAACCAAATGATTTTTTAAAATTTTAAACTAAACCGAATCAAACCGAACCAAACCGAACCGAACCGCAGGAACCATCGTACGGACATCCTAAAAAATTATTAAGTATTCAATGAATCTAAAATTTATTTTTTTCTCTTAATGTATATTTAAAAAAATTGAATGATTACAAATTTTATATCTGAATGGTTAGAGGCTTCGTTCGTATTTTATTCCTTTTTATTGTACCCATGCTCCACATAAATAAATAATAATTTTTGAACATTATTATAAATTGTATTATTATATTTTTTTAAATAATATTTTAAATTTTAATTTTAAATCATTATATATATTAAAATATTAAAAAAATAATTTACCAAATAAAAGTAAATCATTCAGTAATCAAAGATGATCTGACCATTTAAATTTTAATATAACATTCAACTATTAATTTTATAGAAAGACACTCATTTACTCGGCTGCATTATCGAAATTCGAACGTTTATTTAGCTGTATTTACACTAATTAATTTTCTATTTCAATTCAATATCGTTTAGTTATCTCACCATAAACATCTCAGAATGATTGAAGTTGAAATCATTGACCATTTCTTTCCCAAAAAAATTAACGTAAAAAAAGAATTCACATGTGCATTGATAACTTTTAATTATACACACTCTTTTTCGGTTCATTTTTACTTTTATTAATTATAATTTATTTATCTTTTTTATTTATCGCCTGAACATCTTAATGTATAATTAATATTACATCAGTTACAATTATTTATTATTATAACAAAAATCATTATACAAAATAATATTAGTAAATACAGTAACATTTTATATTTTAATTAAAATTTTAAAAATAAATTAATTACTTCGATTAAGAAGAACAGGTCAAGTGGGGCCAGTTTCGTTCAATTTTGTGTGGAATCAATCCGCTGAGAAAGTTCCAGCGCACGCTCTCTCTCTCTCTCTCGGCGAATCTCCCCGGGAACCTGCCGGCGTCTCCGCCATCGGTTTCACGCCGGTCAGCGCTCTACAGCTGCGTTGCTTTGTTCGTCTAATTTTTGTTTTATTGAACTTTCAAGTCAGCGCTTGGATTGGCAAATCCTCTGAGGCCGAGTTTCGTTGTAGATCGCTGTTGGCCGAGCTTCGACGTGGTTTTCTGAAGGCGGTGATCTTGTGTTTGATTTTGTGAGCTGCTTCAGCTTGAATTAGCATATGTTTACAGTTGACTTATAATATTCTGTGAAAAGCTGTCTCGAATTTCGGATCAGTTGCTGTTGATTAGTTCAGTTTATCTGATTAAGGTGATATTATTAGTGATTGTTGAACAAATTTAATAGGTATGTATTTAATATATTTTTTAAAATTGTGTAATCAATAAAATATAATATATTATTACCAGTGTGGTAGAAGGAATTTTTTATGGATTATGATGATGAAGTAATTAATTTCTTTTTTGTAAGGTAAGGAAAGTATTAAATGTGTATTGAAATTGTTAAATGATAAGTAAAAGTGAATGAATAAATGTTTGCTAAGTGACAAGTAAAAAATGAACAGAGAAAGGATGTGGTTTGGCAGTGAAATTACTGATGGGTTCAAATAGTTGAAGTGTTGTGATAACATTGAGCTTTTTGATTAGTTAGGTGGTAAAGTTGATTTTCAAAGCTGCTCAATGATTCTTAGGACCCAGTGGTCTGATATGAATGGAAAAAGCTCACTAGGTGGCTCATGTCTGTTAATGAGATTTGAGGTGTAGTCTGATGCTACCAGACTGCGCATTTGAATTTGATACCCATTTAGAAGAAATCGAACTGCTGTATTCTTATTTCCAAACATTAAATGGAAATCTCTGAGGTTTGCTGAAAGTATTTATGGTTGCAGGATACTTCTTTTGGTGCTGTTCTACTCAAGGTTAGATATTTGATGAAAATTGGAAGCTATTTCTGGTTACAGTATTGATTCTGTTTACTACAAGTAGGAGACTGGTAGCAAAATGGGGAGTCCACTGCGGTGGTGAGACTGCCTTTCAATATGTTCTGTAAGATTATTGGGGCATTTATATGCACTGCAGTATCTGAAATTGCATTTTTTTATTTGCAGCGGAAATGTACGAAAAACAAACGAAGCAATGAGGCTCATAGTTACAGCTTTTGTTGGAGTTGTTTTTGGCTTCTTTTTGGGCATATCTTTTCCGACTCTGGCATTAACAAGGGTATCTCTTAACTACGTTTTTGCCATTTCTAATGTTGTGCTATTTATTGTCTATAATTGGAGTAAACTGTGAAGTGATAAAGAAAAATTTTAAAAATAAACTACCACTGTTGCAGGTCAATTTACCTTCCAGCCTCTTACCGTCTATTGATCTTACTTATTTAGAGGACAAGTATTCTAGCCTGTCAACACAGGCGTTATTGAATGCTTGGTCTTCTTTTAAGGGCGTTAAGGGGAATTCCACTCCAGCTACTAAATCGAACGATACAAAGGTACAGTACAGATATAGAGCATAAGTTACTTATAGTAATACATCTTTTGCCAAGAGTTGATTCAGAATACCTTGTGCTCTGCCTTTGAAGCAGTAGAGCTTCTTCTTTTATTTATATTTCTGTTCAAATGTGTCTTCTTTTTAGATAGATAATTGCTCAATTTTGACCTTCTAGGTTCATTGCAGATTTGGGTTCCAACAAATCCACATGGAGCTGAAAGATTACCTCCGGGTATTGTTGAAGCTCAATCTGATTATTATTTAAGAAGATTATGGGGTAACCCTAATGAGGTTTGTTCTATTACTTATATTTTATGCTATGGTTAGTGATTTTTTGAGCATTTTCGTTTAAGCAGTTTTGATTGCATGTGTTGAAGTAAAAAAAATTTATATAGAAAAGGGGTTATACTGGACTTTCTGGTGTATCCAAGTCTTGCTTGCAGACGAGTTTCATGTAGTCGTTACCTTGTGAAGTCAGAAAGTGCCAAAAAATGAGCGAGTAAAAGATCATTGCCGTTAAACTGTACAAATACATTGAACCTACAGTGCTGCATTTGCAGGATCTTACCGTCAAGCCTAAATATCTTGTGACATTTACTGTTGGTGTGGAACAAAAGAAGAACATAGACGCGGCTGTTAAAAAGGTTCATGATAAAGCATTCTGTTTCTCTTGTGGCTGTAGGAATCTTCATCGTCGAAACATGACCTTCACTGTCTCTCTGAAATTCGTTGTGCAGTTTTCTGGAAACTTCACCATTATGTTGTTCCACTATGATGGTCGGACCACTGAATGGGATGAATTTGAATGGTCGAAACGGGCTATCCATGTTAGCGTTCACAAACAAACTAAATGGTGAGTTCTTACATCAATATCTGTCATCAATTAGGTACGCATCTTGATCACAAATAGTAAACTAGAGTACGGTGCCTTTTTACATTTATTTGGCAAATTTCTACAAGATAAGGTGAGAAACCATGTATTTTCTATAAAGGTGGTATGCCAAACGTTTCTTGCATCCAGACATTGTAGCCGCTTATGACTACATATTCATATGGGATGAGGACCTCGGAGTGGAGCATTTTGATGCAGAGGAGTGAGTTATATACATAAACTGAATATTTCATGTACCTTTTATTAAATAATTCATATGCCTCACTAGATGAATAGCTAGCATTCAAAAGGCATAACCATTCTCTGCAGGTACTTAAAATTGGTTAGAAAGCATGGCTTGGAAATTTCACAACCAGGCCTTGATCCAAGTAGAGGGTTTACTTGGCAGATGACAAAAAAGAGAGATAACAGTGAAGTTCACAAGTGAGGAATGAACTATATATATATCACAGCTTTGCTTACACATTATTAACAGCAATTGATTATTTGGATCTTACTACGCAGGGACACAGAGGAGCGACCTGGGTGGTGCACTGACCCGCATTTGCCACCATGTGCCTCGTACGTACAGTCACATGTATATTTGAATGTCACAATCCCCCTGCAGGTCACACAAAAACACTCGGCTAACTCCAGTTTCCTTAATGGTCAGGTTCGTAGAGATCATGGCTACTGTATTTTCAAGAGATGCATGGCGCTGTGTTTGGTACATGATTCAGGTATATAAAAGAATTTTATTTTCTTTTTCATCTTGCACGTTTATTTTTTCACTTCAGACATGTGATGAATGGTGCTTGTGATTCCTCACACGGTTGCAGAACGATCTTGTGCATGGCTGGGGTTTAGATTTCGCTCTCCAGAAGTGTGTTGAGGTATAAAATAGCTGTATTCTGTTCAACTTCAATCTATGAAAATCATCTGAACTTAATAACATGTTTTCTCGTTGTGGGAACAGCCCGCTCATGAGAAAATCGGAGTAGTGGATGCTCAGTGGATTGTTCATCAAGGAGTTCCTTCTCTGGGTAACCAGGTAATTACCAAGTTCTAATCGCAGCGTAAATCTGCAGAGTCTATCTCCAAACATAATATATTTCGTTGCTTATTTCTTTTTCTGCTTCCAATAGGGAAAAGCTGTGGATGGGAAAGCGCCCTGGGAAGGGGTATGTTTTCTTTATCTCCATAATAACTCTTTGCCGCGCTCTCAACCGTTACAAGCATTCTTTTTCGATATGATCAGGTGAGGGAGAGGTGCAGAAAAGAATGGACAATATTTCAAGACCGACTGGCCGCAGCGGAGAAGGCGTATTTTGTTGCAACGCAGCATAGCAATTCAACTGATTCGATTACTAATTAGAAATATATTGATTAGCACAGGCACAGGCCTGGAGGTACCCCGAAATGTAGTGTTAATAATAACTAATATAAAAAAAATTCTTTAGATTAATAACTACCACTGCTTTTGTTTTTTTTGTCCTTATTTTATAAGAAAAAAATATTAAAACGAGTTCTGAATTATAAAGGATTGAATATGAAAGGTTGTTTTTGATCATGTGACAATCAATATTATGTAAGTTTATAATCAAACTGTAATTGAGAAATAGTGATAATTCAAAATTTTTTATTTTGAAAAACACATACAATGAATTACTTTTTAGTGCGAATCAAATTGGCAATAGTTTCTTATATATTACTCTCTCTTTCCTCTAATACATGTCGTTTAAGATTAATTTGAGTAAATTAAGGTGAAGTTAATGCTAGCGATTGGACAAATTTAATGAATGGGTTATTGATATTTTTTTAAATAAAATTGTGCAAAAATAAAATTGATAGATTATTACTGATGATGAATGATTTTTTATTGATTATGATAAAGAAGTGATAAATATTTGATGTTTTAAGCTAGTTTTTGATATTAAATATGCATCAAAAATTGTTAACTGACAACTAAAAATGGACAAAAAAATTCAGTTAAATGATATATAAAAGAGGACAGAAGGAGTAATTTTTAAACTGGGTGAGCCAAAATGCACACCAGTTGGGCATAATGGTTAGTCTTCCCACCTCTTACCCAGTGGTGTGATCCTTGGAAGTATGCAACATAAACAAAGCCTAACATCAAAGCTACAACACCAAAATGTTGTGCAAAGCCAGAGAGTATCATCTAGACGTTGTACGACATGTTGTCATCGGCGTTTATACAGACACGGCTTCAGCTCTGGCCATTGGATTTGCTTACCATCCGAACTCTGCTGATCCTGCAAGAAGAAAATGTTTTAATTCTCCAGATCACAGTTCAATAATGATGCCTTCGAGAATATGACACAGAAATGTGTAAACCCGGCTAACCTTTTTCTTGAAGTATAGTAGGATGAACATCTTATTCCTGAAGTCCTGCAAGTGATTTTGATATTACGGTATTCTGTCCGCGATGAATACATCTGGTTTGATGTGTGGATGTGATTTAAGTTTATACCTTTAACTCTGATGTGAATCCAAGCTTGCAAACAGCTTTTATAAACACTTTTGGGTCTGCTCCCTTTGTGTTCGGGTCAAACCTGCTCTTCACTTCCGCTATCAATAACCAACCACTGTAAGAGCTCACGAAATAGCCAGATTAGGAACATGGAAATAATAAAGGGTATCAAAAGGAGGTGATTAAACGGATCAAAGGTGCAAACCCTGGCTTGAGCACTCTATTTGCTTCTTGAATAAAGCTTTGATAGTTAACCCCCATCAATGAGAGGCAGAATACCGCAACATCTATTGATGAAGACTCCAATGGCGTCTGCGGTCAACAGATGAGTCATCATTTACTTTGAGCTCAGAGGTTCAAATTAAATGGGGTAAAAGGAAATTGGCATGAGATTATACATTTGACATGTCACAGGCAATCACCGAAGGATCATTTGCGACGAGATCAAATGAATACACTTTATTCTTCACATTTTTTGCAAGTCGTGCATCTCCTATACAGCAAGGGGAATAGAATCAACAAGGTGATAATTAATTAACCGTAACCTAATAAAAAAAATTTATTCAGTGGATTTTCATACCACAACCAAAATCAGCCACGACCAACGAGGGGCTCTTGTTCTTTAACCATTTCATAATTATATTGACTGGCTGCTCAGGCCAGTGCAACATCTGCTCCTGATAGCCTGCGTGATACTGGTAATGTAAGTTAGAGATAAGCTGGCACACAGATTATAAAAGCAACCGAGATATTTGCATTATGGAAAACTGCTTTGCGGCTATAATTTAATGTATAAAGTATCTAACAATGTAAGAATATGCTTTTGTGCAATATCAATCTACATTAATCTAGAAATAAATTGAAGTCTTTGATTCACTGTTGCATTCAAAAAGCCAAGTTGATTCAAGTCACTAAAACAGCCACACATAATGTTGGTCTTTCCGATATTGGACTCAAAACAATTTTCACATTGTTCTAAATGTCACATGGCACAGTAACCGTGCCTACTTTCCCATCTCTAGTTTCAGTATGTGCGCTTTAGTTAGGCGATGAATTAAAAAGCTACTCCCAGCGCACATTGTAGAAGAAATACATATCATTATTACTAATTTCGAAAGTAATAATTCATAAAGTAAGAAATTAATTACTTCATTAACATAATTCATAAAGAAATTCTTTTACACTAGTAATAACACACCACATTCTACCTTTTACACAACTTTACAAAAATATATTTAACACATACATATTAACTACTATTAATATCTTCTTAATCCACTCAGTTTAAGGTACGATTAGAAGACAGAGGGATTAAGTTATCAAAAGCTAAAGAAACAAATCATTGAGACTTACCACATTGAACAATGAAGGATCATCACTGAAATAACGAAGCGCCTCTTTCCCACTGCAAGTAGCAAAGTTCAAAATCCAGTTAAATTCACCAGACCAACTCTCCAGGACAAAGCGGGATATTCAGACAACCAAAACCACGTACGTGCAAGTATAAAGCTTCTCATTCAGCATCCGAAAATGTCCGCCAGAAAGCTTCGCTCTCATCTGCACTTTCAGCTCAAATCAAACGCATTAAATCCAAAACCCTAACTCCCACCAAAAAAAAAAAACTCAAATCAAACTAAACCAAGACACGCACCTTATCGAGTAAACTGGAAGATCTGGAGCTAAGTTGACTCTTCTTCTTCCCATCGTTTCTATTACCATCTGCAGTGGCGACGCTTCGATTATTCACCGGCGGCGGATTTGGTGATTTCTGATCAGACGAATCCTCGTTGCTTCTCTTCTTCCTGCTCTTCCCCCCTCTGCCTCTCTTCCGCTTCCGGTTAACCTCTCCGTCGCCCATGTCAACGCGGCGGCCGGACAGCTGCGCTCCACGCCTCACCGCCAACGCTCGCAGCAGAATATTAGAAAGAAGGCGCTTCTGTATCGGCCCGAAACAACACTGGGCTCATTTCAGCCCAACAAAAGCGGGCTTTTCGTGTCTATTAAGGAAACAATTTACTGTGAATTTAATCAATTTTTTTTGTCTATTTTTACATATCACTTAATAATTTTTAATATATATTTAATATAATTAAGTATCTTAATAAATAAAATATTAATCACTTATCATAATTAATAAAAGAATTATTTTACCACCGCCGATAATAATCTACCAATTTACTTTTTACAAAAGTTTTTAAAAAATACTTAAATCAATGAACTATTAAATTTGCTCCATCGCTACCATTAAATTAATCTTAAACCACTTCTAATTCAGGACACAGCGAGTATTCCATTTATGATTAAGATGTCAAAAGGCAAGTAAATTACAACCAAATGAAAAAATGATGCAGTTTTGAGTTTTAGGTTCAAATTCCAACAAAACACTCAATAATTAAAACTAAATTAAATCATTTATGTTCAAATTCCACCAAAACGGTTGATCAAACCTTCGAGCTGGATCCAAAAAACCCCTGATATCAAGTCGTTCTTTCGAATTTATACCTTCCAAGTCAAGATGGAATGATGTTGCAACGGTGAGTAAGACAATGGAGAAAGCTAGAGCAAATAGAGGACACTTCACTGATGCTTTATGGATATTATCACAAAGAGATTCTTAAAAGAAGAAGAAGAAGCTGCTTGTCGTCTTCATCGCCATCAGCAACTGATGCTTCAATTCTGCCGTACATTATATCTACATGAACATCTCATAGAGGGCAGCTGCTACTGTTTAACATGGAAATGAACGATTCATGTTATGATTGTTCTAATAGATTTTCTAGATACAAGTTCAGTATGTAACGCCCAGTTGAGAGAACATCAAGCCTCTGCTCGCAAGGTTCGTACTTTCCTTTCCGAAGCTTGTAGCGATGCGTTACAGCTGAGATTGTGTATGCGCGGTCTTCAATTGTGACACTTTCTCCACAGTGCATATTCTGCATAAGTCAAGATTCAGATTGTTAATTACCTTCCACGCAAAATAACATAGATGCATCTCACGGTAGCATCTTTAATCAATATGGCCGAACTACTTCAAGAAATGTGTATTAGTGTTCAAGAAACTCAGGATAAGTGTGTCCTAATATATTCCATACAGCCTGATCTTGTTCCGAACATCTGATAATATGCTATGAACTGTATCAAAATGATGCCTGCTTTCATTACTAATTTTCAATCTTCAAGTGGGTAAAATATGAAACATGGAATTTTAAACCAAACATGGTATCATGAAGGTCAAGCACTCTTCCGAGTCTGAAAATTCAGAAGATCGAACCCAAGTCCCTCAAACATTGATGCTTTTGAGCCTACCAATGGCTGCCTGGCGCCTTGTTTCCTCACAGGATCACACAACACATGGGATATGGTTCACAAGTAATAAAGCTACAAAGCCCAACCTAAATTGACTCAACCCTTTAGATTGAATTGAAACCCAGTACATTTTAGCTTGCGAGAACAAAGCTGCAAATCCCAACCAAACTGACTTTAACCCTTTAGATTGAAACTCACATATATTGTAGCTAGCAAGACCCATAACTATTAATAACTACAACGTAACTACACTCTCTCAGATGGCACCACAAGAACTCAAAAACACTATACTCCTTATCCATCATTTTCAGCTGATCATCAATTTCACATACTCGATACTAATACACACTGCCCATAAGCTAATAAATGTTGCAGTTCAGAGTACCCTCTAACCACAAACTTCCACCATTAATCATACATAATCATTTATCAATATGAATATATATATTAAGAAAAAAATTGCTACAGTAACTTTAACAGATTCAATTGGGATAATCTACGGAAACTCTAGACCTAGAAATCAGCTCAGGAACCTGAATCAACTGTCAGAAATGATTAATGAGTTCAAGTTCGATTACCGAAGGGAAGCAACGAACGCCGAGGTTCTTCGGCGGCGGCGTAATCTCAATCACTTTGTATGGCTGGTGCTGGTCTCTCCCTCTCTCCTTCTTTCTGCAAATCACTTTCATCACCTGAGACGACTGCAAATCGACAAGCCAATCTTCCGATTTAGAAATATTAATTTACACGATGAAATCGGACGAGGTGGGAATTGAACGCTCACCTTCTGGAACGTCGCCAGATTCGATGCTATCGCCATGCTCGATTTCTCTCCCTCGTTTTCACTCGATCGTTCTGCGAGCGCCAAATCGGTAGATATTTTTCTCTCTCTAGCTCCTCCCCGATTCATCTGAACCAGAAGTTGAGATTCCGAAACGGCGTGTGACTGTGCGTTTTATTACCATTTACGTGGTGTCATTTTTTTCTCTCAGTTTTTTTTTTTAAAAAAAGTCATTGTGAATTGTGAAATAATGAAAAAATAAATAAATTTTCTCTATTACAAAAACTCAAAAAAGTTTGTGGAATAAAAATTAAATTAAAAATGTAATAAAAAATTGTATAATTTTCCTACCATTGTGAATTTAATTTTCCTACCATTTTTCTATTCCTCAAATTGTCCCTATAGCAATAAAAATATTTGGAAATTGGAATATTAGACAAAAGAAATTTCAAAAAAGGGAAGGATGGAGTTATTTTTCATTGATATGAATAAAAATTTCCATTCTATTATTCTCAATGATTTTCAAATTCACTCAACACAAACTATTCCATTCATATGTAGGTTTAGCAGTTGCTTCAAAATCGAATTGGATCAAAAACTATTTGGATCGTAATTTAAATTTCTTAAATATATATTAAATTAAAAATTAGAAAAAATACATAAAAAGCATATAATGTATTTCATTATTCATTTCCTTCAAGAAAATTTTATGTTTGGTTTGGAAAAATTAATGGGATGAAAAATTTTAAGAAAATTAAGATAAATTATAAAAAACATTTTAAAACTTTCCTTCCAAATATTTTCATTCCAAATCAAATAAAAAAATCAAATGAAATTCATGAACATTTCATTTTTCATACAAGTTCCTTTCCTCAAATTTTCTCTGAACCAAACACATCCTTAAAAATCTCTCGTCAAAACATATCAAGTTCAGCAATAAAATTAGGGATAAAACTCAAAAGGGGTCCTGAAATATCACCGCTTACCCAATTGCGGTCAGAACTACCACGATTTCCAAAAAGGGTGCGATGAAAAAAAAAATAAACTGATTTTCTAAAATAAAATTTACCATTACATTCCTAACCTAATATTATTACAAGACTTAGATTTGTGTGCAAAAATTACATCGTTTGGTTATCAAAATAAATTATACCATTTTGCGCACATAAAGAAAACGACGTCTTTTGATAACCAAATGACGTAATTTTCGCACACAAATTTAAGTCATATAATAATATTAGGTTTGTATTGTAATGGTAAATTTTAATTCAAAAAATCAGTTCAATTTTTTTTCATTGCACCCTTTTTGGAAATCATGGTAGTTCTGACCGCAATTGGATAAACGGTGATACTTCAGGGCCCTTTTTGAGTTTTTCCCCACAAAATTAAGATCTCCAACACTACATTGGCCAGCCAACAACCAAACATATTTTACAAATATAAATAATATTAAAAGGATTTCGATACAACACACTCACTAATTTACCAGTTTGTGCATTAACAATATTATAGGATTATTAATAGTATTTGGTTTAAAATAAATATCGATATTGATCAATAAGATAAAATTTATCTTCCTGAATCGAAATTAAAAAATCCATTTCGAATATATGATATTATTTATTCTAGTAGTAATAAAATTTATTTTGTTCTGTACTAAGCACCTAATATGCGCTTATAACTTTCAAGCATTTTTAGTATAAGGTAACATTGGAGGTGTGCATGAATTAATTCGCGATCAGTATAATTTTACTATCAAGATAGAATAGATATAGATATACAGTGTGATTATCACCAAAAAAAAAATGCAAGAAAATTGTGGTTAGATGGGAAGTTGGTGTGTGAGTTCAAATTGTGGCCGGAAATAGAATTTTTTTTAAAAAAAATACTGGCCTTTTTGGAAATTTAATTTTTCAATTTTGTTTTGTTTTAAATTTATTTTACAAAATGATTTAGTTTTGACAAATTGCTGTATCAAACAATTTGTCTTTTGAATTCAGCCATTATATGAAGCAGCGAATTTTGCTCGATTTTATGTCACTTAACAATCAAAATACATATTTAATAATATTTAATCATCATCTTAATCCATAAAAAATCATTTTATATCAATAATAACACATATAATGAAATTTTTTTTAAAAATAAAATATTGTCTATCAAATTTTGTCAACAATTAATATTAATATCCCATTAGTCCACTCAATTTAAATTTAAAAGACTACTATTTGAAGACAGATAATGATTTGAAAATTTGATTATTTTTTTGTAATGACAAGTTTAGTTTTTCTTACGATAAAATGTCACACATGTCTGAATTGAACTAAATCAAGAGTCCGTTAAAATTTGATTAACAAAAGAAAATTAATTTTATGAAATCAACTCAACTTTTGAGATGAGATAAATTGAAAATCTGAATCTTCTTTTAACTTGCCGAGAACACGCCCTAAGTTGACTGTTTAGATTATGATATCGATAATTGCGAATTTAAAAAAAGATTATAATTAAAATCGACAGATCAATGATTCAAATCGTAATAGATTTGGATTCCATAATCAGAATCATAAACTCCACATCTAATCATGAAAACTAAATTAATAAAAATAATAAAAAATATATATAAAAAAATCGAGATAGTTGCAGAGGCAGAGCAGAGGAAGCTGTTCATTCGTTTCGATACAAAACTTCAACAAGCCATTAAGCGACTCGCTAATCATGATTTACATAATTAAGCAGCCTAATAAACACATAGATTAATTAAGCATAGATTAATCAACAAGCTACCGCTAAAAGAGCGCTCAGCCGAGAAAACAGAGCAGAGACGGCGCGTCACCTAATCGACGCACTGCTGCAGTTTCCGGAAAAAATCTTCCAAGTCGTGCACGGCGCAGTCGAGCTCCTTCCAGCCGGCGCCGCGCCTCGTCTTCTTGGGCGCGGGCTTCCGCGGGGCCGCCGGGCACGGCGGG
>NQLW01000058.1:2223797-2276036 GCA_002312845.1 Kalanchoe fedtschenkoi
TTATGTAGTCTTTTATAGCTTCTCAACTGAAACAAAACTGAATTAACTGAAAAAAACAATCTAGTCCTAGAACAAGTACTCGACACTAGAAGGATTAGAAGAGCCAGGCCAAGCCACCTGAACCACAACCATCAGCTCCTCGTACAAATAATCAACCTCCTGGCCGCCAATCCGGCAGCATCTCGGCTTCCGCGACGCGAAGACCCTCAGCTCCCCGCCTCCTCTGACCCCGACTTCCGCCGAACCGTCCTTCAGCTCGAGTGATTGCACGGCGCCGCCCGAGTTGAGCATGTTAACTAGGCCGATGGGTGCGAATTGGATCGACGTGCCGGGCAGGGTCGCCACGGGGGAGACCGTGACGAGCTCGAACGAGAAGGGCTCGAGCGTGACGCTGATGGAGTCGGTCCGCTTGGCGAGGACTAGCTTCTTGGCGTGGAAGCTGTACATTGCGAAGGTCTCGACGGCCCCGATTGGGATCGGAGTCCTCCCCGAGGTCCACTCGATATCATCGGGCCGGAGTGTGGATGACACCGTACGGCAGAACTCGGGATACG
Source organism: Kalanchoe fedtschenkoi (assembly GCA_002312845.1). Lineage (NCBI taxonomy): Eukaryota > Viridiplantae > Streptophyta > Magnoliopsida > Saxifragales > Crassulaceae > Kalanchoe > Kalanchoe fedtschenkoi. The sequence goes on from NQLW01000058.1 coordinate 2,224,352, forward strand.
CACGGTTGGTTCGCTCCTCCCGGCTCCACCCGCCTCCTTGACAGTTAAATGCTCCGATCACTCCCGTGAACTATGACATCAAAAATCCAATCAGAAAATCAATAAGAATTTCTATATAATATTAAAATGACAAAAAATAGCTGTCATAGATTAATATATGTAAGAATTTTTATATAAAATTATACACTTTCATTTGAATAGATTTAAAAAATATACATTAAATTTAATCAGACCATAGAATTCGAATTCTAATCATAAAACTTGTCATATAGCGCCTTAAATAAGTCTTATCGCATAAGGGTATATATATGTAAAAATTAAGTAAGAAAATGATTAAGGACACTCTAGTGAATGGTTTTTTAAGATTTCAGGTTTTCTTTGTATTTTTAGAGTATTAGGTTTTAGATTTTTAATATTGTTAGCATATTATGAAAACATTGAAAATCCTAAAATGTAAAAAACTTTAAATGTCTAAATAAAAAATTAAAAAACACTAAAAAACTGAACCTGAAATTATAAAAACTCTAAAAAGATAAAAACCTTGAAAATAAAATATAAAAAAATCATTAATTAAAGATTGGGCATATACCTTATTGTAGTTCCAAATTTTGAGCATGGTCTTGCCATCGTGCAAAGGGTCCTCGAAGAGGCAATCCCTGGTGGGGAGGGCGTAGTGGTCGCACCTCAGCAGGGAGCCATCGGGCAGGACGAAGCTCTTTAGAAGCTCGAAATCGTGCTCGCCCACCTTGTCGCTCACGTAGATCGGTCCACCCGAGATCGCGCGAGACGCGGCGTGGAATTGGGCGGAGGAGTGCTTGGTCTGGAACATGTCCCAGTCCGGCTGGATGAAGTTTCCCATCCACAGGCTGTTGTAGGCGCAATGGACCATGTGACATCCTTGCAGCCAGTTCACTCCATCAGACCAAAAATCATCACCTGTTTACAAACCAATGACACAAGTTTCAACATAAATTCATACATACTTTAAATTCGTACCACCGTTAGCATTAAATATCAACTTAATCTATTCAAATTGACCTTAAACAACATACATATCAAGAGTGTGTATATGAATTATTATTTTCGAAATTACAACTCTACCCTTGAGAGCCTTGATGAGAAATATAATCTTCTTTGTTAGAAGGGCCATATTTGTCATTTGGGAAATTCATTTACACATTTACATGTATTTTGTTGTCTGATTAAATTTCATCTTACATGTATTAAATTCCATCTTCATTTACATATTTACCTAATGGTATACAAGTCACATATACTAGCTGTTAAAATTTCTAAATTTTAAGGGTTTTAGAATTTTTAGTGTTATACGGTTTCTAAAATTTTTATATTTAAAAATTTATATTATTTTTAGGATGTTTCAAAAATCCTTAAAACGATATCATTTCATAACTACAAACAATAAACCCTAGAGCACTAAAAAAATTCATAAAACCCTAAAAATCATAAAATACTAAATCTTTAACTACTTAAAACCTACCATTTTATTTTGACATTGAAGTATGCTCCCTCTGTTTTCTTTTATCATGTAACGGAATTTATTTGTTTATTTCTATTATTTGTCACTTGACAATTTTTAATATATATTTAACATTAACAATTATCTGAAAACATCAAACATAAATCACTATATTATAATAATCCGTCAGAAAATCATAATTGATTAGTAATAATCAAGCTATTTATTAAATTTATTCTATCACTTATCTATTTTTTCCCTAAGAAATAAATGTCCCGCTTTTAATACTAAATAATCACAGCAATAAATGACGTACCAACGCGGCCTAACGCTATAGCTTCGGTCCCAAGCAACATGAAGTCATTGCAATGCTCCATGCTAGCAATCACCCCATTGCCCTTGAAGTGCTTCCTCACCGAAGCCGTCAGGGCCTTAAAATACGCCTTGGCCAGCTCGACGCGGCCGCCGTAGTCCTCAGACAACATTTCTAGAAGCTGCAAACAAAAAATCCGAGCGTCACATGGAATTTTGACGCAAATTTAATCCATTTATGAAATTGAACACTTACATGTATCACATCGACCTTGACACCGTCGATCCCGACAGACTCCAAATGCGAATGCAGCCCCTCGTACATCTCCCCGACGATCTCCGGCGGGACCAGCCCGATTCCGTTGTTGACAATCTTGTCAACGGCTAAATCCTCCATGGTCATTTTCAACCCGGGAGTCAGCTTTGGTTGGACAACCTTGGACTCGGGTAGGGTCGGCATGTCGGGTCTCAACCCGCCCCAGTACCCGCACAAGGCATGCCAAACGTAGACATACTCAACCCCAAACTCCTCTTTCAAGTCCCTCACAAAGGCGCCCATGCCGTTCTCAACCCGACCCGACCCGGTTCTCTTGCGGGTCTGGTAGTTTTTGAACTTGTGATTCTCTTCGAACCTGATCAACCTGCAAGGCATCTGCTCGCCCGCCGACGTCCGGTTCATCCCATCCTGGCCGTCGATCTCGTCGTCATCGTGACAGATGGCCTGCCATCCGTCGTCGATTAGAACGAGTCCAGGTGGACACCCACCATCGGTTAACTCTTTGACCCCCTCCCAAACTCCCTGCGGGTGCACCGTAAGGTAGAACGCGTCCCACGTGCACCATCCGAATTTGTCCACGATAGAGGGCGGGGCTTTCTCGTCCATGACCCGGAACGTCCCCAGGTGGACCCTCACCTCCTTCACCGCCTCCTTCACCAACGAAAACGGGTCGTCGCCAGCTCGTAGGTAAAGCACTCCATCGCAGCCGTCGCTCACCACCTTACTAGACCCGCTTTCCACGCACAGCGCGACTTGGTTACCCGACCCGGGCTGGATCGAGGCCCGAAACGACCCGGATATGATCGGCAGCATGACGACATACGGGCGACCCGAGTCCGACTTCTCGAGCAGCACCATCTGCGTTTCGTGCTCTAACTCGCTGCCGTTTTGACCGACCCAAAGCGTCGTCCACCACACCTTGAACCGGAAAATGCTCATGAACCTGATCCCCTCCAGCTTGCCTATCTCCGCCACGTGGCGCGATCTGGGCTCGTCGGATCTGAACCCGACGAAGCACCCGGGTCCGGATGTGTAACCGGCTGTTATATTTCCCGGGACTCGGGACAGGAACACGTGGCCATCCGCAGTGAAGTTGGATCCGTCGATGATGACCGTGTGCCGTGCTCCGCCGTCTACAGCGGTGTTGGCTCCGCCGCCGCCGGCGGCTTTTGTCAGATTCGGAGCCATTTCTGGTCAAGCAAAAAGCTGAGATGGGTCGGATGGCGATCTGTGAATCGTCCTGCTTCAACTGTGTGTCTGTCGATATACGGTAATACGTTTGAACTGACGAGGTGGGTTTTTAAGGAAACTGGATATGGGTTGTGATTGTCGGAAGATTGACGAGAATATACGTGTATTTCCAAAGAAGGAATTGATATTGCTGAGAGAGTGTTTCACTCTGTTTCCAAATTTGTTTGCTGGGTTTGTTTCGTGCTTAATGTTTAAGGAGTAATGTTTATTTATAGACATGTTTTATGAGGAATTAGCAATTAGGGTTTCTAGAATATTGTATGTAAACGTTCTACTTCATTTGAGAACCTTCGATACGCGAGATTGGATGGTTTATAATTTATAACTGTAAAATAACTGTCCATTATGGATGTACAGTATACATGCTGTGGCTGGATTGCAAAACGACAACCTATGCGTACTGTGCTGTTTTGACTTTTGACCCATGTTTTAAAAACTTAGGTAGTGAGCACAATGTTTAATTAGGCGGAAATTATTCAAAATTTTTAATCGAAATTATATATATTAGTAATTAATTATAAATATATATTTGAAAATTATTATTTTCATTTTAAAATTAAATCTTAAATAATTAGCTTCAGCAGAGCCTAACGATTAATATATGATTAATCAGTCTAGACAGGAGATGGTTAGAACATTGCTTTTCACATTCGACTACGATTTGAAATTAACCTTCGAAGTCGAAATTGAGAGTGACATGCAGTGCGTTGATTCAGCGATCGTGGGTGCTTATTGGTCGACCCCTGGACTGCGCTGCACGTGTCTGCCCTCTCTCAAGGGCTGGTGGCATAGCGATGCACCAGAGGGAATGCCACGTGTCAAAATTTGCTATGAATCATTTTACAAATGGTGCATAACGATTGATTTTTAAATGTATAATCAATCATTCGCCAAATTAATTGACTGTTTGTAGAAATTAAAAATTTATGAAAAAACTTTAAAATATTTATTTATTTTTGTACTTGTCTCATTTATAGTTATAAAATGGGAAGACGAATTTACTTCTCCTATCAGTTATTATATATATTTTATTTTATCATTATGAATATATCACTATCTTACTATTATAGAGAAATTTTTGGGTGTATTGTGTTCATCATTAGGCAGTGGACATCATCAAAAAAAATTCGTCACGTGTTACGTTGAAAAATTAAATTGAAATGTGATAATTTACTATTGGTTTAATTTTTTTTTTCAACATGACAGATGATGAATTCGTTGATATTGATTAATGAAGTGCATGAATGGAGTCCGCAAGAGTTGGGTTAAATTTGCAACTTTTGGACAAAAGTTTATGAAACATGAAGTTGTTGTGTCGCCATTTGTAAATATGAGTTTTATCTTTCATATGATGTCCGTAAGTTAAGGCTGACATTAAGCGACGTTTTTGACATTAATTTCACTTTCAACCGTCGCCAAATAATTTAATGTTTGGTCGGTTCATTTGGGTCCGATTGACACGGTTAATTTGGCATTTAGTTGACGGTCAATTTGGGTGATCGTCCAGCCTACGTCTCCCATGTTGTCTACCTATTTATCCAAAACGGACTGTTTCGTCAACTCTCTTTTTCCTTATCCGATCGTGGGAACAAACTCACCGACAAAAGGCCTGCGGTTTAGCACGTGGACCGTCTTGGTTCAATCGTTTCTGTGTGGACCGACATCATTGATGAGGTGGGTCATCTCCAACACAAATAATGCAATTTTATCCTAATTCAGCTTATACAAGTCGTTTATGATTAAATTAAGTGATTCAGATAATATTTAATGTTATTAATTATTATTTGAACGAATTTAATAGGTAAAAATTTAACAATTATTTTTAAAAATTTGTATAAAAATATAATTGTAGTATTATTAGTGGTATATAATTATTTTTTTATTAATTATGATAATAAAATTATTAATATTTGACTTTTTAAGGTAGTTGTAGGTATTAAATATGTATTGATAAGTGTTAAATCATATGTAAAAATGGATAAAAAAATCAGTTAAATGACATGTAAAAGACGAACATTCAAGATAACCAACACTTTGTTTAATCGAAATTAGTTGTATAAAATTACATACCAAATAACTCTTTGAATAATTAATCATTCTAAATTATCTTAAGAGGTGATGATAAATTATTATTAGTTTGGCGAGAGGTTTTGTAGCTAATTTTTAAGTGTCAATCTCAATAAATTAATTCACAAAAATATGGGGAAAACAATAAAAAGAGTTTTCAACTATCAAAAAGAGTACGATGTAAAAAAATCGTAACTAATGTTAAATGTTGTTTAAAATTAATTAATTTGATTCATTAAATATAATTAAACTTATTAAATCTGTTGACCATTTATTTGACAACAACACTATGTGCATGTGGCGTTCACATATATAAGTCAACTATAAATTTTCGTTTTAGAAAATTAGTAATTTTTTTTCCACTATTTTCGATAATTTGAATAATTCAAATCATAATTAAAATAATAATAATAACAAACCAATTTTAAGTTTTTCCCTACAAATATACATTTATTTCCCATTATCTATATATATATAACAGAATAGGATTTCTGTCGTGACGCTCCCGAACTGGTCGGTCCGGTCCGGTTCGGTTCGATTTGGTTCGGTTTCAAATTTTAAAAAATCATTCGGTTTGTAGTTTCATATTTTAAAAAGGGATGACTAATAATTTAGTTTAATTCGGTTCTATATATATAACAGAATAGGATTTCTGTCGTGACGCTCCCGAACTGGTCGGTCGGTCCTGTCCGGTCCGGTTCGGTTCGATTTGGTTCGGTTTCAAATTTTAAAAAATCATTCGGTTTGTAGTTTCATATTTTAAAAAGGGATGACTAATAATTTAGTTCAATTTTTAATTTTTCTCGAATTGAACCGTCGGGACGACGGATGCCTTTAATCATTCGGTTTACAGTTTCATATTTTAAAAATGATTACTAATAATTTGGTTCGATTTTTAATTTTTTTTGAACCGAATCGTCGGAACGACTGATGCCTTTTCTCGTTCAATAATATAAGTGTTTGAAGATATCATCGTTAAAGTGATAGGTTAGTGATTGAGGATTGAAAATTTTCATCTCATTTATTTATAATTATTTTCTGAATAAGTGTTGTGTCTAATACATTTTTTTCTTCATTTTTTGGCATAAGATTCAGAGCTCAAGTCATTTACAATCACATGAAACAATAAAATTAATTATTATTCAAATAATATATATTAATCAACCGTTAATATTAATATTCTCTTAATCATCTTAAATCGAGTGGATATACTATTGTATTGTCGGTTGAGACCGAACTAGTACACAATACTGATGAATAAATCCAAACGATTTTAGACAATCATGTCGGGCAGTTGGACTAACTAAGCAACTAACTACTGAATAAACAACTAACTACCTCGGTTAACTGTGTGGAGTCATGGGCACGTGGTAATAAGTAGGTGTAGCAGGTGGGGGCGAGTCGAACGATGTCGTTTATGTGTTGGAGCATTCGTGCAACAGCGTCTTCGGATTTGTAAGCATTTAAGCAGTCCAGTTTGCGTGGGCTTCTAATGGGCCGACCCACGCCTTAGAAGGTTATCCGTATATAACAAAACCTCGAGGGTCAAATCGCAAATCCGGAAAACATGAATCGAGATCAACCCGGTTCTGGCGCAATTTAGTTTCAGTTTGGTGTTGAGTTTCAATTCAATGAAGCCGATCGCAACCTCGCGTCGCGCGTCCTCCATGTACGCGCAGCAATTGGAGTTCCTCCACGCTGAAGATTCCAATGTTTACACTAATTTGGGATATAAAAATTAAAAATGTGTTAATTTTACACTGAATTCTGACAGTTTAATTTAAAGTGAGACAATTATTTCCACTGTCCACAAAGTGGAAGTACCGCTGTCACCCGGTACTGCCACTGATTTGCTGAATTTTCAATTTTTGAAATATCACTTTTGATAGATTTTATGTGGAAGAACAAACTTTAGGACGATTTATTATTTAAACATCATGTTTGCCTGTCATTTGTGCATCATCATTTGTTTTTTTCTTTTCAAATTACACTTTCCGCACTTTAAAACCGTGGAAATTTCTATAATTTCTGCATTTCGGAACCACAAAATGATAGTGCGATTTTCGCAGATCTAAACTGTGAAAGTTGAAATCCAAAAAAATATCATATCGTTGTTTTCATTCTATTCAACATCTGATTTTCGCAGTTACCAAATCTCTTCACGGATCCGAAATGCGAAAAACTCCAAGTATACTTATGTGATTTTTGCAGTTGGGAAATAAAATAAGAATTTTCGGATCTTGCGAAAAACTGTAGTATGAAAAAAATACAACGATGATGATGCACAAATGATAGGTATTGAAGCAAACAGGATGATTTAGATCAAAAATCCCTGCCTCGTAGGTTAGTTTTGGCGACTGGATTTTCTATTGCTTGGGATTAGGATTGTTTGCGTTTGGGAAGTGTAGATTCTGGTGTATTGTGAAGAAATGTGATTGAGAGATGAAGCCCTGCCAATGTGCCCGTATACTGTTTATCAGAACTTACCTGGCAATGTAGAAGGATGGAAGATGTGAATGAGTGCTTATAGAACTTGTCATCCGAGGAGGTGGTGATAGCCGTCGTCGCAGTGAGATGGGAGGGCCTTGGAAGGGCCGCAGAACATTCCGCCTTCCTGGGGGAAGTATAGCGAACTGACGGGCAGTGTGAAGACGATCATCATAAGCCCCATCAGAGAAATGCTTGTTTGCTTTGAGAATTTTGACCCTGAGAATAGCAGCATTTGCGTCACTACAGCTCCCACCGTCCCTCCGCTTCCGGTCATCCCCGATATCACGCCCAGTGAACTGCAGGCACAGATCCATGGTGTCATGGCGGCAGACAAAGCATGGTAGAAAAACTGAGAAAGAAACTTTCTGATGGATTAGCTGCTGAAACTGACCTTTTGGAAACGAAAGGAACCACTCCGAACGTGAGGCCTGAGGCGGCTTGGACAAACAAAGAGAAGGCGCACATCAGGAGCACGGAGCCCGAGAGTGAGTCAGCTCGTCCGAGGAGGAAGCACAGCAGTCCGGCCATGGTCAGAACAGCCCATAAGCTCCACAGCCTCCCCCTGATCCCGTATCTCCTGGCCATCTTGTCGGAAAGAACTCCCCCAGCTGGCCTGGAAAATATGTTCGCCAAGCCGAAGCATGCTGCCACGGCGCCTGCTACTTGAAGATTCAAGTCGAATCTGTAGTAGAAGTACTGCGCTATGATGTTATCCACAGTTAGCTCCACGCCGAAGGAGCACCCGTATGTCAGACCTAATATCCACCCTCTGTAGTTCTTCAACCCGTGAGCTAGAACCTCGTACGCGTTTTCCTGTTTGTGGTTTCTGCCTGAGCTACGTTGTATGTGTTGTCCGCCTGGCTGGTCTTGGCCGTAGAGTAAAACTAATACAGCTGTGGCTGCTTGAAACATGGCAGGGACTATGAAAGACAGGCGCCACGCGGTTGAAGACTGTATGCCGGTATTCATGATCCATGTGTAGATAAGCGGCATGGCCAACTGGGTCACGCCGCTGCCCGTGTTGGCCCACCCGGCCGCGACACCGTTGGCAACTCCCACGACGCAGCCGGAGAACATGGATGTCATCCAGAACTGGTTGGCCACAAAGTTAGCCAGACAAAAGCCAATCAGAAAGCGGACGAAGATAAACTCCAAGGGAGTGGTCACGAGAGAAGCTGCCAGCACCGCAGGCACGGTAAGCAGGGAGAGCGCGGCCGAAGAGAGCCTGGGACCGAAGAGGTCGCAGATAGGCCCGAAAGCCAAGCGGGAGAAGATGGAGCCTAGAAACGACGCGACACCCGCGTTGCTTATGTCTCTGTCTGTGAGCTTAATATCCTGTCTGATCACGGCGATGAGCGGGGGGATGGAGAAGGTGGAGAAGAAGCATGCGAAGAGGGAGAGCCACGCCAGGTGGAAGGCCCTCATGTGCGGCGCAGCTAGTGAGAACGGCCTGAACACTGTCGCCTTGTTCTCATCGTCTACCGGCAAAGAGAATGGCTGAGGTTTTACCTGAGCAGACTCCATTCAAGGTGGGGAGAGATGAAGATAACAAATGAGTGGGTGGCTCGTACAAGGAGAGGACTTGTCAAGTTAAAGGCTTTGTCTCCTCCATGATAGTAGTGTTGGAAAAGGAGGACTAACGCCTAACAGTGTGGTGATAGTACGAGACCCGAAACTCCAGTCTCCAGACATCATTTGTGGCCACAATCGAACTCCTCGTCACCAAGTTTAGCTTTCATATGAAACATAAATTGCTGCAGATGAATTTGAACGAGTATTGGCATCGTTTGTCGATTTCTGAAATAAGGCTTTTGTTTTGTAGCTCCACTACCTGATCGACTGGCTTTTTTCATTATCCATCCTATGAAGAATTGTTGTGGTGTTATTTTCCTTTTTTGGCTTCTATATTTTATATAATAATTTTAATTTTTTTTCTCTATCAGCAATATTATAATAATTTAACCTTAAATCAGAAAACCAGATGACTCAAATAAAATCAGTTAGTTGTAAATAATAAACCCCCGATCAAATAGTGTCACTAGTTTGGATTATATTATAAAATATATTAGTACTAAATATAAAGGATATATGACAAATTTTGATTTTTTTTAAAATTAATCATTTCCAAATATTTATTTTTCCGACTGAATTAACGCTACGCGGTTTGTGTGGTATTATCCAATCTTAATCCATTTAATATTTTGTTGAAATTCAATATAATAGTAGATAATTTACTATTAACCGAATCGAGACAACGCAAGCTGCCATGATAGTCTGAAAACTTTAATTATCTATAAATTTAAACGGCACCGTTTAGTAACTGGCCTACAGTAGTCTAGTACAAATATCCGAGACAGCGCAACGCGGTCAACACTTCAATAATTTTAGGGCGAAAATCGAATCGGATCGAATCAAATTCGATTTAGGAAAAATGGCGATGGCGAAGGCGAAGGATCTCGTAGCAACCCACCCCGTCGTCGTCTTCAGGTACCGATTCGGCCCTCATTTTCGTCGTAAACATGTTGCTGCTGGATTTGATCTGATTCGAGACTGTTTTACGTTCATGACGAGAATATGTAGCAAATCTTACTGTCCTTACTGCGTTCGGGTGAAGAAATTGCTGGACGATTTGGGTGCTACTTTCAAGGCTTTGGAGTTGGACGTAGAGAGTGAGTTCTCAGTTTGAAATTGCTGTAAAATTTGTTCATCTGTATGGCAGATGGTTATCCAGATATGAGTATTTTTCAACTTTGTTTTTTTAAAATTAGAAATTATAAGGCTTTAAAAGTAGGTTTATAGATTTAGGTTGAGAAATGTGTTTCATCTAGCTTAATATTTTAGTTTCACACTTCCTGAAATCTGGCATAACTATCAAATTTTGCAATTTTTAGAAAAAAAAAAGATTTGAGATTTTGTTCTATAGTTGATTTAATTACAATCCAGTCATGATAAATTTTAGAGTAATTTTAGTTTGATCTCTTATACAGGCATACAGCAATATAATTTAAAAATAAAAAATGTTATTTTTATTCTAACCCATACTGATACATCATGTAAAAACGATTTGAGTTATTCGAGATCGAACTGTGATGATTCTTTCCTGAAAATTGCAAGATTTCAGAATGTGTGGTAGTTCATACTCCTTTTTGTAGTTTTCCCTAATATTTTTATTGTTGATTGAAACGCTGGGGGAAATTTGTGGTAATTAGTCTCCAGTTTGAGCAGTTAGTTGTCTGATGATTTTTACATGATTTTTTGGCCTTCGGATATCGCCTTGGAGCTAGGGGTTATAATTGGCTTTAGTGTCCGGTTTGTATGCTGGCTTGTTCTTTTATTACCAATCGGAAAGACATTTGTTTATATTTTTTGAGTTGAATTGACTGCTTGCTTAATGGTTGGTAGGACTTCAAGGCACTGGACGTGTTACCTGTTGAGTTATCTTTGTGAAAGGATGCTACTCACTTTTAGTTGCCTGGTTTAAACTTTCCTGGCCAGATAATCTACTACTGTGTTTAATGTTATGACTTAAGAATGTTTTGGTGTTCATCACCAACTTTACTTGAAAACTATTTATTTTTATCTTGTGATGCCAGATAATAACTCGAATTTGTGTTTTATGGTTATGTAAGGTGATGGAAGTGAAATTCAAGCAGCTCTGGCTGAGTGGACCAAGCAACGAACTGTGCCAAATGTGTTCATTGGCGGGAAGCACATTGGTGGATGTGATGGTATGTTTCAGCCCTTAATCGTAGTTCAGAATGTTTCTGTCGTCTTATTGGAGTTCTCTTATTTTGGGTTGCTGATGTCTCTTTTTGACCTATAATGTGTAGACACTGTTGGACTGAACAGTCAAGGGAAGTTAGTCCCCCTGCTGACTGAAGCTGGAGCTATCGCAGCATCGGCATCCTCCTAGAATGTCTGATGTGAATCTTCAGCCAATCGCTACAGTTAAAAATTAGTAAGATCTATGCTTCCAAAACTGATCTAGTTAATTAAGACATGGGACACCCTATGATTAAATAAAGAGTTCGCTACTTGTTCGAGCTGAATGATTCCAAGCTTCTATCGTTTAGCTAGTGAGCAAATTTATCCGACATTGAAAGATAACTTCCGATTAAGCCTTTCAGCACTGACTGCCAACGGCTGAGAAGTTGCATTCAGAAGCTGGCCGGCTTTCCGCAGGTTAACGAAAGATGACCCAGAACATTTCAGATCTCCATGGGCATTATTTCCACACAGAAACTAGCTGCTACATATGTGAAAAGCTGTTTGCTCTATTCACCCCCAGCATGATGTCAGGGTACATATTGGTACGAGGAAGGAAACAATTTGCCTTGGACGTGGTGTTTCAATTTAACCAGTAACACAAATATCCCGTAGCAAGGTATTTGCATCAAACCCACCAGCATGTACCTGAAACCAACAGCAGCGATACACAGAAGCTCAAGTCATTCGTTTACGAGCTTCCACGCCATCTTCAGCTTGAGGAAACAATGAAGATTCGTGAAATGGGTATATGATAAAATACTGAATCGTTGTGATGACATCTTACCACAATGGCGCTGACCGTGATGACAGGTCGAGAAACGGGTACGGCCACCTGATGAAAGATGACGTCATCTTTACATTGCAACAACAAAAAGCCCGTACAGAAAAAGGATTCAGTCAGGAATCAGCTTTACCAAATTGAAACACATGCATGGATGATCCACTGGAAGATCATGAAAGCGCCGGTCCACAGAATGAAGTATGAAATCCGGAATAAAGGGAAACGCTGAAAGTTGTGAGAGCAGGGAAGATCAGAAGAAATGATCGCCGGAAGCAGGCGAGAAGGATATATATTAGTGGGATCATGCCAATTCCCGACCATACCATGCTATTTAAAGCTGTATCACCTAGCAGCAACACGGCATTGAGAGAGTGCAAATTTATAGTCATCTGTGAGCAATGAAAACAGAAAAGATATGATCCAATGATGATCGGTATAGCATAACATAAACAGAAACAGCGGTTGGGAACTGAAGGCCTCGGACATTTAGACTTACAAAACCAAGATCGTAATCCTTGATGGTCAGAAATGGAAAAATTACGGTCCAATAAACACTGTCGGTGAGCATCACTGCACCGCCATTGACCTGTCAACGGAAACCCAAGATGACTCAGGATACCGGCATATTATAATGACGGTGTTTTAATCTCAGCCCTTTAAAGCCATATACTAGGAAATACGAGAATTCTCGCCCCAACTGAATGAGACACAGTTGTAGATATCAGCAGGTAAGAGGTAACCGGTTTTGGCCTAAAATAAGCCTGGCAGGCTAAATTCGAGTGAATTCCACGCTGTGATTTTTGCCAGTTAAATTAAACCATTAGTTCAACTGGAGTGGAATATATATATATATATATATATTGGCATGCTCCACAGCCCAATGAATAATCTTTTTAACACACATTACGGTTTGAAATACGCTGGTCGGAGTACTGCAGCTTCAAGTGCAAGAGAAAATACCTGAAAAAGAATTTGGAAAACGTAACCCCAAGTTCCTGCTGTGCGAACAAAACTATCTTTCCCAATGAGATCCGCGCCTTTTTTCATCCCCGAGATGCTTTTGGCTCGTCCGTAAGACAGAGGCAGGTAAGGCCCTTTCTCAGGATCTAAATCCTCACGGCGGTTAACACAGTCTTTATTTATTTCATAGTGCTGGAAACAGCCATAAATGGAGAGCACTGATCCAAACTGAAAACCAAAGAAAAAAACACTCATCAGATGGAAAAGTAGCACGGATAAGGGTACAAATACGGGAAACGTCAATTTTAAAACTATTAGGAAACGGGTATAACAAAAAAAAAATGATTACTAAATTCCTTTATAATCTATTATTTTAACTTGTTACTTGAGAAATTCATAAATAATTAGTTGTAGGAGCAAAATTGCGATAGAAATATCATAGTTCTTATGTACAGACATCCAAAGAAGATATCCAAAGAAGTTAGCAAAACATACAATTAGTAATTTTAAGCTGCTAAATTTATAGGAGAAGTTTTTTTTTCTAGTTTTTGGAATTTCCGTTTTAGAAATGGTATGAGTACACCACGGCACCCTCTCGGAGTTTTTGTGTAACAAATAGAAGCCATCCTTAGCCGGGAACTTCTACTTGAAAAAATCAAGTGAATCTACTGTAAGTACCTAGCAGGCTAGCAATACATGTATTCGTATAGTAACAAGGACACACCCCGAAATAGACGATCAGCAGTGTAAACGTCCACCTGCCACCACCAAATTAATCAGAGCATTACACGAAGTCAGAAAAATGTGAGACTGAAAAAGTAAAATTAAAAAAAAAAAAGAAGAAGAAGAAGAAGCAATCTGGAATCGACGAGTTATAATTACTGCGTATAATAAAAGAATATTTTAGCCCCGCTCAGACAAAGCTTGGCGATCAGCGTCGCCAAGAGCAAACACAAAGCAACAATCCGAAAGGCGAGCAGCCAGGCGGGGTGAATCTGCTTGAGGCACGGCCTCCACGCCTCCTCCGCGTACAAAACGCCAGACACCTCTTCGCCAACTTCTTCCTCTACACTCTTGGGATTATTACGTCTCCCCTCATACTTCCATATTGAATGCAATGCCACCAGCACCAGAATGGCACACGCGAAAACCCGCCAGTTCAGCCAGTAGCTCAATGTGGTTGTATCAGCTGTCACCGTCGCATCCATCTCCCTACCAAAAATAAAAAAAAATAGAAATAATTGAATGAAAAGTGAAAACTACAGATTTTGAAGATTCCTTTGGCAGAAATTTCCAGCCATGAATAAAATGCAGTTGAATACTTGAATCAGTAATCGGAGTGTATGCAGTTCAGATTTTTGAATAATTATGGATGCATAAATAAAAATCAACTCAAGAGGGATGAAAATATGCGAGTATAAGTTGGTTACCGTGGAAGAAGCTGAAGAGGTCGAATCTGGAAATGAAGTCGGCAGCGGCAGCTCGATTCACTTGGCCATGAAACGATCAGATTTTTTTTAAAAAAAATTATTTCGTAAATTTCTTAGGAGAAATCAGAAATGAATGGTTTCTGGGGAATTGGGGAGAAGTCGGTGATGGTGTTGTTGCGTAGGATGACGACGTGTCGTGAAGGGAGAGACGTTTGCACACCTTTGCGCTCCATTGATAATACCCAACTGCGGCGTTTGATCGCTTCCTTAACTGCCTGAAACGGCATGAGTTTTTGTCGTTTTGTGGTATGAAACTGTGTACAGAGAAGTCGAAGCGTAACATACGTGAAGCAAATTATCTTGACCGGAAAAGAGGGATGCTAAGTAATTAATCTACAACGCCTGGAAGACAAAAAATTGTGACTGGAATTTTCCGTCACAGGTTGTTCCCACGCTCGCGGAATTCTGTCTCTAACCCCCTACCACTACATACATACAATGTAAGCTCACTGTTAGTCGCCACTATTTGCTACTTCATTCAGCTTTTCTTCACACTAGACTAGACGCACCTTTGACTGAAGAGCCGCTGCTGACCTACCGAATCAATCAGTCTATAAGAATACGAGAGCGTGTTGCCAACTGTCCCCTTTTCTGCCGTCGGGGACTTGCGGATCTGCTTTGCCTTTCTTTTCTTTTTTTCACCGGTGCATCATCGAAAAATGGCTGCACAGTTCAGTGGGCTTCATTTGTGTGGTCCAGGGCATTTCATTGCCCGCATCTTTAAATAATAAGAGGGCATCAAGTCAAAATTGCAAAGCCGATGCGCATTCTATCCAATATCTATGACCTCACTAGACAATGGAAAATCGTCAAGTCCTGATGTGAATTCGGGAAGATACTGATGGGGAAGAAGCAAGTCAGTTTCGATTGGAGCAAGGTCCTCATCAAAGCCGCAAGAGAAACCACTCAGCAAATCACTTGCACTAAAATCTGGAGCAACAGGAGATATTTGCTCAGATTGTGGATCTCTCGGCACTGAGGATAATGAGATGGGATGAAATGTAGGCTCCACGAACTGCTGGTGAAGTTGGCTGTGTTCCATAGTTCTTTTCACCTTTGAAGGTTTTGACGGTCTGGCTGTGTCTGGAACTGGAAGCTTATGCTTTCCAGTCGCTTTGGATGCCTGTCGACTTTTGTGATCGCTTGTTGGGAAAACTGATAAAACCAAACCCGCCGCATCTTCAATATTTGCCCTACAGGCCATTCTGCATGAGAAAGATCTTTAAATGATCAGATCAAATATTATCTTCCAAACTGAAAACTTCTAGATCAAAATTTGAATTTCCGTCCGCTAACATCAGCAAAAAGTACAACAGCACCCCCTTCAGTAAATTATTAAGTCACAACTAGAGGAGATACATATGTGACTGTATTTCATGTATGCGAGAGCGAGCAAATAGGGCAAAGTGAACAAGCTGCACCTAACACACTAGACTTGCACAATACGTATTTTAAGGAGTCTTCGAGCGCATTTCCACAACGCAAAGCAGCCTTACCATGGGCATCAAGTATGAAATAACCATAGTACTTTAAAGTTTCAGGTTGTGTTCTAATAATTAGGATAATTTGTTCCCTTACTTCAAACATCTCAAGAAGTATGAAGATTATGAAAAATAATCAGTCTTCTAGTCAAAGAAATTACTGAATAACAGAACAACTTTGTCTTGTTTCTTGCTGCTATGAAACTTTCAAAGTTTTTTAAAGATCATATAATTAATTATAGTGAGAAAGACGAAAAGGGGAATTCCAAAAACAAATGCTAAGAAATCAAGTTACCTTCATTCTAATACATTAGAAAAAGAAAAAAAAACTCATGATTAATGCATGCCTACTATCTGAAAAATGACATACCTGAAACGGTCTTCAGATCTGGGCCCTGCAAATTTCTGGAGCTGACTGTTTTCGGAAGACTTGCTTGAGGAAGTCGAGGTTGAGGCTGAATCTGAATTTGAACCATTTATAATGACACTTACAGCAGGTGGAAAAGAAGGGTCAAGCTCCTCCACACTGTGAAATTCAATAGTTAATTCAAGATTTTCCGCAATGACAGGGCCATTCTCCATCCATTTGGGAAGAGAAACTGTCATATCATGTCGTCTATTATCTGTCTCATTGAGTGCTGCAGCTATTAATTTCCTACTTTGAAGTGAGTCTCCAATGTTCAACTTTTCATGTGGGCTCCTTTTTGAACTCTTTACTACAGTCATGCTAGAAGCATGTGGTCCTCTACCATTGTCAATATGATTTTGGGCCGATAATAATTTCTCAACCCGTGATTTGACCTTCCATACAGAAGTGAGCAAAGCAGTGAAGTGCTTTTGAAGGAGTAACTCTTGATCTGCGATTTGAGTAACAATATTTAATAGCATCCGAACATTCTCCTGTGGACAAGAAAAAACACAGAAAAAGGCATGACAATGACGAACTAGAATATTCAAGCTTTCCACAATAAGAGAAACAAGACTAGAGCATGAATCCCTACCATGATGGAAGACACAGGCAGCATAAGAAAGGGACCAAAACGCAACTGCAGTACAGTTCCTTTTAACTAAGTGGATTCATCTACAAAATTTGGCTGACCTAACAAATACCAATATATCATGCCACTTTGCCAATCAGTAACTTCAAATCACAGTTCTTAGACTACATCAAGAACCAAGTCAGTTATCAGACAAGATATCCGAAATCAAGCTCAATGAGATGTCAGTACACAAGGAAACACAGGCAGCTCCGTCATAAATTAATTCCTACAGTTTGAACACATTATATTTAGCTTACCTCAGTAACTTTTAAGACGGCCTTTCCCGAACCACTGATTTTCTCATAACCTGTTCCATCCCCGGCTGTAAGGATGTGCTTTTGGATGAGTTCCCTGTACCTCTCACAACAGTGGACGGGATGCCTATATCTCCCCCGGTAAAATCCCCCAGCTACCATACCATACAAAGTGTCGCTCACCAAGCTCCAATGTGTTCCATATTCATGCACAACAGCGCACAGTACTGCATCTTCCTGAGGCTGCCAAACATCAGGTGCTAAGAGAGAATCGCCTGACCAAACAGTTCCCTTCTTTTTCACCTTTTCTGGTTTTATCAGCAGCACTCTCTTTGAATGCATGGTTGAAATGGAAAATTTCTGGATACTGACAGACAGATCATCTGACAATTTTGGTTTTTTGGATTTCAGTGAGAGTGAGTCTGAATCTAAACCAATGTTTAAAGAATTTTCAGAGACCCTTTTCTTATCCTTCTTGAATTTCTTCCCAGTTGACATTTCTTCTTCTGTATCTACCTCAATTTCAACCTTCTTTCGCTTTTTCTGTGGATCCGAATATGCGGATGGCCTCTTCGTACAAGTTAACAATCCATGATCAATAGTTTCATCATCTGTCATCATAGGATCCTCATTGTAATTAACTTTAGATTCAGAAGCAAGATGTCCCTTTTTCAGAGATTTGAATTTCGCTTTCTTGATCTTCTTTTTAGATTTTGGTTTTACATCAGTAGACACTTCATTCCTGCCAATGCGAAAAAACAGCCCTTTTCACTTTTAATTTGGCTAATAAGCTACAAAGTTAAAGCCCCAGAAATATATGAGCTGCATGCAGCAGCAAAACATATTTCTGGCTATTTAGTTCACTTATCTAACCTGATAGAATTGTGATTCTCTTCGTTGGCTTTTTCCCTCTCCCTTGCTTTATTTTCTAGCTCTTCCATTAACTGCAACAGAGAATATTTTAAGGTAAAAATAATTAACGAGATCAAATGTTGGGTATTCAATGAAAAAGAAATAGGTGCACATAAAATTGGTATTTTGCTAACCTGATGTTGTGCCAATGCCTCAACTTGCTGTCGGTACGCTTTGGTAGCAAAATCAGCATCCCATTCTAATAGAAAGGTTTATATCAGTGACTTACTTAACACAATATCATTAAGTAAAAAACAAACAGAAAATTAAAGCAACCAACATATACATACGTTCATAAACTAAAGGTTCTTCCTCATCGTCTATTTCAGCTTCCATATCCTCCTTAAACTTCTCTATGCGATCAAGCTCCCAATCCCTCTCTTCATAGTTATTTAGATGTTCCATTGCTGCCTTGTCCACAATGGGGTCCCACACCTCTAAGTAACGGATTGCATATCGATCAATTGGTCGTAGGTGATTTTCAAATGATGCGATACTTTGCCCAGAAGCTGCCGCAGCTACAGCCATCTGTTCAACATCAGCAAGCAAATCAACATCACCTTCTTTGTTAGTCAGTGTAAGAGCCTTCTCTTCTGTGGGATCACTCTCCAAAAGAAGTATTCCACTACCCATATGAGAGCTTGAACCATTGGTAGTGGGATTAGAATTGCAACGAGCTATCCCACAGTCCTTTGAAGCTAAATCAGATGCACCTTGATGAGCAACCTCATCAACTCTGTTGTCATCTTCATTAACAAACTCATCCTCCTCCATTTTCACTATGGCTTCCTCTGTAAATTCAAGGTTCTCCACAGCCTCTTCTTCCTCAACTTTTTTCAACGCCTTGTAATCAGCCTCATCCTCCACGTGTTTCAAGGCAGCCTCCACATCAGCATTTGACAAGGAAATCTCAGCACTGACATTTTTACTTTTATCTTTTGTACCATTGATGGAAAGAGTCTTGTGGCCAGAGAAAAGTTCAATCGGATCCAACTTCTTGAAGAATTCAGTATTGTATTCTCCACTTTGAATAACCAGATCATCAAGAGCCCGCTTCTGCTTTGCTTTCTTCAAAATATTTTCTTCAATAGTGCTCTCACTAATCAATCGGTAAATGTGTACTTCACGAGTTTGTCCTATTCGATGGCAACGATCTTGAGCTTGTTGGTCCATAGCTGGATTCCAGTCACTGTCGTAGAAGATGACTGTATCAGCCCCAACCAAATTAATGCCAACCCCTCCACTGCGAGTTGAAAGAATAAACAGAAATATCTTAGGATTTGTGTTGAACCGCTGCATGAGTGTCTGTCTTTCTTCTGGCTGAGTAGACCCATCTAATCGCATGTAGGTGTACCCATACAAATTTATGAAAGCCTCTAATACATCAAGCATTTTAGTCATCTGTGTAAATATAAGTGCACGGTGACCTTCAGTCTTTAACCTCCTGAGCAAAACGGCAAGCTCTTGCAGTTTCCCACAATCGAACTGAATTAGACGCCTATCAGGAAAATATACTTGTCTTCTTACGATTGCAGGCCGAATCGGTGACAACAAAGGCAATAAGTTCTGAGATAACTTCTCCTTATAGATGGGATGAAAAAACACTGCAGCTCCTACACGACTGAACCAGCATACAGGTGGTGGAGCCCTTGCAGCTGGGATTGCAAACATGAAACTCTCCACCAAGTTTATCATTTTCTGGAACCACTCAACAGGCGACAAAACTATCTCAGCTAGCTTGGTGGAGTAGGAGTACGAAAGAGGATTCAATTTCTGATCATGAATATTAAAAACTGGATGCTTCACAGTCACAAGAGTTCGCAGGCTTGTCGAGTAAATAGGTTTCCTTCTGCATCTCAAAGAATTCCACCATGCTATTGAGGCTGCTCTCTTTTTTGCTTCTTTTGATCTCTCTTCCAATACTGCCTCCCGAATTTTCTCAAAGATGTTAGTACCCTGCTTTTTCCTTGGCCCTAGTTCCACTAGTCCTGTCAGACTTACACGATCCTCAATTAAATCTGGTGGAGTGGTGATAGCTTGCATCTCATCAGTCTCCCAAGAATTCATAATGTAATCATGATCAGTAAATACAAATCCCAAATCTCTGAGGTCCACCGTGGAAAGTGGATCAGTAGAGAATATTGAGCAAACCAAAGAGCTCAAATGCAAATCAATACCAACCATATCATAAGAGCTTATGATAGGACGGCCCTCAAATAAGTCTGGATGATTACAAACTTTGCGCAGTTGCATTATAACACTAATCATCCCGAAAAAGTTCCCATTTGCCAGGGTGGCTTGCGTCTCTGAACTAGCAATGAAATCTTCATATAAGTTCCGCTGCCTCCTTGAGAGCCTGCAATAAATGACATGTTCATGTTTTGAAGGAAGCTGTTTCTCAACATCTCTTTTCAAACGTCGGAGAATGAAAGGACGGAGGACATTGTGCAGGCGGTCAATAACTTCTTTGTTCACTTTTTCTTGTCCGTCTACCATGCCAGAGATTGGATTGCTGAACCAATCTTTGAATTCTTGATGAGACTGAAATATGTGTGGCATTAGAAAGTGCATCAGAGACCACAGTTCCATGAGATCATTCTGCAGGGGTGTGCCAGTCAACAGGATTCTCCGTTTCGAATTGAAATTTAATAATGTCTGCCACCTCTGTGATTTCCAGTTCTTTATCAGGTGAGCTTCATCCAAAATTAAATATTTCCACTTTTTCCGCTTGAAAACTTTTGCGTCCTGGATAACAAGTCTATAGGTGGTGATGCATATATGGAAGGAGTTTGGTTTCATCCAACCTTGCCTCTTACACTTGCGCTCTTTAGCACTCCCAAAGTAAGTTAAAATTTTAAAGGCAGGACACCATTTCAGAAATTCAGTTTCCCAGTTGAGCATGACACTGGTAGGAACTACAATCAGATGAGGGCCCCAAATGCCCTTCTCACATGCTAGGTGCGCTAGAAGAGCTATGGTCATTATTGTTTTACCAAGACCCATTTCATCAGCTAGAATTCCATTCAGTCTATTCTCGTACATTGTAACCAGCCAATCTAAGCCAATATGTTGATATTCACGGAGAGAAAACTTGAGAAGGAATGGGAATTTCGTGCGCACTGTGGTAGTTGAGAATGTGTTACCAGTAGGTTGAGCTGATCTTGCAGCTGCAGCAGCATCAGCTATTCTATTCTCATTCTCCCTTCCTTCAGCGGATTCTTTATTGTGTTTTGCTTCTTCTTCACTAGACAGATTAACGGGTTTGTCATCTTCATCCACCAAAAGATTGTGTTCAGGAGATTCAGATATTTCATTTGAAGGAGATGAACATTCAAAGCTCGGAGAAGCATTTTCTAACCCATTCTCCGCACATACATTTGATTTCAGGCCCTGGATTTTCCATGTAAAAAACCAGCAAAGTTAGGATTCAGAATTATGATGTACGGGAAGTTAAACAACTACAGATTGGTGATCAATCCAATAAGAAATCCAGGACAGATACGGAAGCATAGCTGGTTTGCTAAGTATATCTAATCCATCTATGCAATTATCAAATCTACAAGATTAATTATGTTTCCATATTTTGCAATGCATTCCAGGAATTTACAAAATTAATTATGTTTCAGTACTTTTGCAACTTTACCAAATAAAACATAACGACAACCTACCTTTCCGTATCTTGCAAGCAATTCTTCTATTGGAAGTTCACTCTCCTCCTGCAGCATTGCAATCTGCAGCAAGAAAACGCAATGAAAATAAGACAAGAACCCTATTGATGAAATGTATGAGCATAGTCTTGCGAGATGCCCCCTCCATTTCAGAATGATATGACAACAGCTCATTCCACTCGGAAAAGAGAAGTCAAATGGCTCCACCTTTATTATGAAGGAATAAAGAGAGGCCGTGTTGTTACATTTGAAGTGTCAGATTTCAACATTTAATGCTGGATGCTAAATCAACCATTTTAGTTTACTTTGAACCAACTCTCTTTGAGTGGACGTGGCAAGTTGTTTTAAATTAATCATGTGTATTCGTATTTTCTTTCCTTAGTTCATCCCTGATGCATTCTACTCTTACGTGGATTCTATAAATAAGCTCCAGACGGGAAAAAGCAGGACACACTAATTTCCTTTCCAGACTTAATTAGAGTACTCTATCATTTAAAATAACATACCGTTATTGATGTTATAAGTTTTAATTTTTAAAATCAAAAGAGTAAATAAAAAGCAATCCATCAATGAATCAAATTCAAGAAAGCAATGAATATAAATAACCAAACTCAGGAATAGGATTGCGAGATTAATCATTAGAAATTTTCTTAATTTTACGAACACAGGACTGACGACTGAGAAAGAAAACATCAATCGTTTTCTTAATCGTGAATCAGAAAACATAGCGGCATAATTGACAAATAATAATTTTTAACCTCATCAAGATGGCTAATTGATTCAGCTTTTGCGAATTCCTCCTCCTCTGATAGTGTTGCCTCGTCATCCTAAACATCGTGAAATGAATAAGACCACAAAACAAAAGAATGTGACACCTCAATTTAGTAGTATTCGTAGAGCTGGTTAAGACATGCAAGAATCAGGTGTCACAAATTATCTTCTAGATACAACTAGGATATGAAGACAAATTTGGCATGGCCATTGCACACACTATTGCATAATTGCACAACCGTCGTAGAGATATTATTGGTAAAAATGCGGAAGAAATTTTGTCCATATAGATAATCAAATTTTATTTTGCATCAATATGAGCATTATAATCAACAATTTCAAATTTGTTGATGAGGAACTACCATATTGATATTCTTGCAATTAATAATCATACCAAAACTTAGAGTCGAGGCTAAGCAAAACACAGAAAATTACACTAATAACATACTTATAAATTACCGAAACGTAACTATAAACTAAAGAAGTACTACTACAAATCAGCACCATAAGATTATATACGAAATCATTTCACTAAAAATTTCACAGTAATAATTTTTAAGTCATCAATATCATAGGTTATTATTACCTGATATTTCTTTTTATATTTATAACACATTAATATGTAGTATATAATACATGAAAAAAATGCATGAAAATAAATGTGGATAAGCACTAAACGAAAATCATTGCAAACAAAACTGTTTATATAAAACAAAACAAGTAGTACATATGCATCATATAAAACCATTAGAAACACAACTCTCATACAGAATAAAGCAAACTCTTCTATTTTTTGAAGTAGACAAAATACTTAATATCTTCTACTCCGCACAGTTGTATACACAACGATCTCTTTCTTATTCTCACTTTATCTGTGAATCACAACGATTTGAAAGATATCAGACACACTAGAGTATGAAGTACCTTTTCTTCTCCAGTTCCAAGAACAAAGTCGTCATCTTCCTACATACATGACACACTTGTCAGAAAATTCCGAAGACGATATAAGTTGGATCTGATGGTATGCAGATTCTGGCACAAACTGCACCTCGGGTGGGGAAGTGGTCCGAAAAAATAGTTTTTTCACAGTTTTGATGATTAGGTTTACCATAGGGCACAAAGAAGATGAGATGCCTACCTACATACTAACACTAAAATATGGTACTTAAAAACAAAAACCTGTCTGAACACATGTTTGGGAAGTTTACTTCTTTTGGTTATTATGACAATATCACGCAAGCACCATAAAAAACAACTTTTAATTTTGATAAATATAGATCTGATGTTTTACATATTTTCCTGAGACTCGCTACTTTCCCAAGCTTGCAAGACCCAGGCGACCAAAGAAACATTAAACTAAAGACAAGTGTGTCCACGCACTATCGGGGACCAATCCTTTTGAAATCCTCCTTTGGATGATAGTTCTCTTAAACAAGCGGGAGCAATGGTTTACAAGTAAATTGGGTATAAAATTGCCAGCTTGCTTCACATTACAACTGCTCCATGAGTAACTCTTCGTTTGTTAGACAGGGTATCTATGAAATCTGGGTCAAAACTCATCCACACTGACTAAGCAGAAACATTGGTAATTTACTCAAGAATTCAATTCTTAAATATAATAAGAGCACATTTTATAGGCAGCAACCACAACACATTGCTATGATCCCTGTACCTGTTCCTCATTAAAATTTAGAGGCGTGGTTCCAAAGTCCGCCTCCTTCGGCATATCTTGTGAACTTCCAGATACACCTGCCTCTGAGTCGGATAAGTTGCACTCAGAATCATCCTGGAACCAGAAAAGGGTAGTTATATCTAACCCGGTAATTCTTTTGAAGTGGAATACACTATCCTCAAACACATACAACTTACAGAACGACGATCAGGAATATGACAGAAGCCGTTGCCTTCAAACTGAGGATTTGAATAAGTGTATTCTATAGCTGAAATGATCAAATTACATATTTTTTTATTTCCAATAAGTATATTCCAATGTTCACAATAACATTCTTAATCAAACATGTCATTTTGGAAACTGCATATTACCCTCACAGTGAACCTTTTCTACTATGAGCTGATCTGCATCTTCACCTTGTCCAGGTCCGTTATCCTTGCTCTCTGTCAAAAGCAGTCAACCACGAGGCAGGCAATGAACATGAGACATATAAGTCATACACATAATTTGACAGATCAAATAAATATCCTGTATTCAATAAACTACAGTAGAGTACACAACATAAAGTTGAGGGTGTACCTTTATCAATTGCATATCGTTTGACCAATTCTTCAAGCGGTAAATCCATCTCATTGCGCAGAGCAATCAACTCATCACGCCTTTCCTGTTCAGTTATGAGTGCCTCGTCTTTTTCAATGGTACGTTCATCATCATCCTAAGCACAAGCGGTTAGATATACGAACAACAACTAGTAACGACCATGGATATCTACAATGATAGCTTCGATCAGTTGTACAGGAAAACTGAATCCTTATCCTAAGCAATACATAGTCTATAGTTTCAAGGTTATTTTCTTTAAACCTGTGGCTTTCCATAGCATATCCCAATAACTAAGAAGTATTCAAGGTAAAGCAAATCTGAAGCTGATAAGTTCAAGTATAAAATTAATGCAGCACCAACAGTATACTGGCACTCGTTGAGCTAATGTCTGGAATTATATAAGACTCGCAAACATAACATGTGTTACATTTTCCTCTATGGGAATCAAGTGATAAATCTCACCAATTCATCTTCTGATTTTACTGTGTAATCCTCATCAACCTCAACCTCAGGATTGTTGAACAGGTTTTCTGTAAAGCAAAAAGAATTCTTGAAGAGGGAAGCCTTCAGAAAGTGCATAGTCACCAGCAATGACCAACAATTCACACGTTTGCGCTTACCGGTATATAAGTCATCATGTTCTTTGCTGTCACTGTCCTGCCGGCCACTAGATTCGGCACAAATATATTTCTGTTCGATGTTTTGTGAAGATTTATTTGGATCTACAAGATTTTCGGCCAGCATATTTGAGTACCTACAATCGTACAACAAAAAATGTACCAGATGACCTCTAATAAAAAAAATCAGACACAAGAAAATCTGGAAATATCAGTGATCATGTAGCTGGTCAAGCAGCTACCTCTCAGTCTGTCCTAAAAGATACTCAAGCTGTTTATCGAGCGCCTTTTTCTTTTTATTCTCAAGCTCTAATCGATGTTTGTAAAGGACCTGAAGATTGCAAACAGAAAATGCATATATGGATAATTAAAGAATAAACTTTTAACACCATTAAAAAATTAATGTAGATTTATCTTACCAGCTTTTCAATTTTCAACCAAAACTTCTTTACGTCTTTCGAAATATTAAGAGCTACTTTTCTCAATCGATGTTCTTCCTCCTGACAGAAGTGTAGATATGATGGTTTGGGGAAACTTAAGTCACATTGTGATAATAATACCTAGATTGAAAGATAGACAAACTTCTATATTTATTCATTCAAAGGGTCTTGTTAAATATATGAACCTTCATTTTCTTTTCACCCTTTGTTGCCTGATCTAGCATGCCTCTGCTGGCTTTTAGAGCAACTTTTTTTGCTTGGGCCAGCTTCCATTTTCTCTCTGACTCAAAATCCTGAAAAAATTAACATCAGACTCAAGATTCAAGGACATTGTTAACACTGACTACCAAAAATAGAGGACGCGAAAAAATGGAAAATTTCGCCAACTGCAACAGAGTTTATAATTATAAAATTTTAAAATGATTCAGTACAAAAAGCAATTGTTAAATACCTTCGATAACCAAATCATCTCTTCAATAACATGATCCCAGTGAGTTTTAGGACGCCGAGGTTCTCGAGGTGGTTCAAGTGCCTAGAGCAGAAAATTTACAAAATCAATAAAAAAAATAGTCGATCCATTGCAATATGTGTTAATTGCATAGTGAGATTACTCATTTCAAACCAGCAGATCATAAAGAAAAATATCAATGCCTACTAATGACCATTGATATTGAACTTAATATTAGAATGCATTGCAGAATCTGAGACAATTATGAGATCAAGCGTGCTACTATCGTGGGCCGGAGGGCACAGACCGGATACGTGAAATAATGCATATAGTATGAAGCTCATAAGACAGAAGATCCGTAGTGTATTTCTGGCTCATCCAATGCATGGATATAATCTCTTAAAAAATAACCATTATGCATGAGCCAATTCGTAATCAAGACTTGTACTAAATGGAAGTCCTCCATTGGTTCTTTTTGTTGCTGACAGACTAATAATAAAATAAAATAAAATAAAAAACTAACTGGGATGTGAGCCGTTTAACTGAATTTAGTGCTTGAACTTGCTCTAAAAAATCAGAATGGCTGAGTAGTAACACACATTGGTATATCCGATAAATTTGTTTGTGAAGGGTACAGACTACCTTTCTAAGCACTATTTAAATTGCAGAATCAAGGTGGGCAAGTAGCAACTAAACTACATACATTGATACTGTGATCATATAGCTTGAGAGCAATAGTAAGTAAACAATTTATAGCATTTTTAGATAATTATATCACAACAACTGATGATCTAACTTCATATACCTTTGGGCGCCTGGCTCTTGTCTCGTCAACCTTCGGTCTTGTACTTTTAGAGGCCATAATTTATATAGGCACTTACCAGATGATAAACAATATCTGATTGACAACGAGTGAAACAATTCACATAAACATAAGTTGTACATAAAAATGGAAACCTAAAAAATACGAACACCTACAAGTAGTATAATAAATTTTCATTTACCATCATCATACTATCAGCTGGCTTATAAAATAATATTTCCAGTGCCTATGAAGCATTAATTTATTGGGGATCTAAATCTGAGCCCGCAGAAACTATTTGCAGCAGCATCATTTGTTTTTTAGAAGTATCATTATCTATTAATACCAAATACAAATTAATATGCAATCCATTGTCGTAATAATCTTCATCCATTCTTCATATGTCATAAATAATCTTCTATATTTCTGGAAAACAAAATGCTGCTCTCAGACAGAGATGACACTCTAAAATATGTCATCTGCAAATGTCACATCACGCAAAACAATAACATATCCTCACTGAGAATGAAAGTATCAATAACTGATGCGGCCAGAGGCCAATTACCATGAAGTGTGAGGGTCTGGATCCCGTCCAGAGACAGGAAAATAGTATCCCTGCAGCCACTGTGTCCTCTGCAGTCACCGTTTCCCGCTCCCAGATCTCATTGACCAATAATTCACCAAATATTGATGCCTCCCAATCTACAGCTTAAATTATCAAAACACTACAATGCA
Source organism: Kalanchoe fedtschenkoi (assembly GCA_002312845.1). Taxonomy (NCBI): domain Eukaryota; kingdom Viridiplantae; phylum Streptophyta; class Magnoliopsida; order Saxifragales; family Crassulaceae; genus Kalanchoe; species Kalanchoe fedtschenkoi. The sequence goes on from NQLW01000058.1 coordinate 2,252,665, forward strand.
CTTCAGCCTCGCAAATACTCACCCAAACACCAATCCAGAACCTCAACTCACACTTCAAAACACTCTCATTCCCTTCACAGCCCACTCCACTCGACAACCAGCACCGCGACACTTCCCAGATTAAACAAACCTCCAAGAAATCAAAATATGCATGCAGTGTAAGACCAACTCCTCCTAATTCACAGTCACTGACTAGCTCACAAGCCTCCGAGCTCGACGCCAACAACTACAAAAAATACAAAAGAGGAAAAAATCAACCAAAAATCAAATTCAAAAGGTATCGAAAATCTCCAGCAATGAGCGTCGCGTAAACTCAAACTTAAATTCCAGCAACAAAATACACGTCACGAACATCGTCCAAAACAAGTACCTCTGATTGACGTCACCGTTTCCGATGCCGTGGTCGAGCTAGGGTTTTAGTGCGATGAAGCGATGGAGAGTTGCAGATCCGGAGAAGGTCTGGCGGCGTATCTTTATCGGTGTGATTTTTCCGATTTTTGAGATTTTTTTATCTTTTTGACGAACCGGAGCTGCAAGCCGGAGGAGCTTTCTCGTCTTCGTTTTCCGTGTTCTTCACTTCAGTCCGCAGCGGTGGGGCTTTTTTTCTTTCATGATTTTTTTTAGTAATTTGCAATTTGGCACTTCGACTTTTTGATATTACGATTTCTCCCTACACGTTTCTTCATTTGGTTATACTATCTTTTTATTCATAGTTATCAAAACCGGATGGGGGACAAACCGATGAGAGCTCTGATTTCTGATTGAATCAGAAATTTAAATTGATTTGACCGTCGGTCAAATTATATGTAATAATTAATACATGTGACATTTAATATGCTAATTATTAATATTTTGACAAAATAATTAAATGGTGTGTTGGTAAGTATCCTACCTAGCACAGTTTAATAGAATATTTTTTGCAAGCTTAGATTAGCAAATTGGTCCGACATATCCGGTTCGGTTCAATCGGCTGGTTCATCCGGTTTGTGATGCATACCGATAAAATTTATAAATCAGACCAATGCAGGATCCGGTTCCCGGTCCAATTGGTCGAACCGGTTGATCCGGTCCGGTTCTGATAACTATGCCTTTATTTGTTGTGTTTTCACATTTTTAAAATTCAATTATTAAAATTAAATTGGAGGTTAAATCTGTTATATCTTTGGTTTCAGTTTAACCGATATAGTCGGTAGGTTTGACCAGTATTATAGGTGGTTCAATAAAATTAATTTTGTGTTTTATATTATTTATCTATAACTGAAATTGGATCGGAGGTTAAATCAAGTATGCCTCCCAATCTCGATTTACTAATTCAACTGGTCAATTTAATATAAGTTCAGTCAAACTAATTTCCTACATTCTTTATGTATAATTGAAAACTTTTACACATAAGAGGAAAACCAGTCGTTGAACTAGGTTCGAAACCTAGTAAATGCATTTTTATATAGAATACTAGGAAAGGTACCCGTCGACCAGACGGGTTTGGAACGGTTCGGTTCGAGAAAAATCAGAAGTCGAACCAAACTATTAATCATCGGTTTTTTAAAATTTGAAACTGTAATCAAACCATTAACATTTCAAACCGGACCGAACCGAATGATTTTTTAAAATTTGAAATCGAACCGAATCACTAATATTTCAAACCGAACTGACCGATTTCAAACCGAATCGAACCGATCGGAAGGGCGACAGACACTATAATATTATTATATAAGATAATAAATAGTTTTGTTTAAATAGCATTAATTACGTATTAATTATTGGTTAATAAGAAACAATTATAAATTAGTATTAAATTGGTTCAGTATAAAATCGGTTTTGTTTGAGCGATTGTATACTGAACCGGCTGATTTGATTTGGTTTAATCTAGTATATTGTGCAATATAATACATGTCCGATTGAACCGGCCGGTCCGGTTTGATTTAATAACTATGATTTAATTAATTAATTATTATTAATTATTAATTAACAAGAAATAATTGTAGATTAGTATTAAATCGGATTAGTCCATGAACTGCGCGCTCTACTTGCCGCAGCGGAGGGCTGTGGCACGAGATTGGAAGCATGTAGCACAGTGGCGGGCTAGAGAGACGCTGGAGGAGTGCCGCAGTGGAGGTGTTTCCGTAGACACGATCAGAGATATGCAGATGAAGACGATGGAAAATAGGTAGGCTCACACTTTTTTATTTTGTTAACGTTTGATGGAAATTTGTTAACAATGTTTAATTGAATTAATATAGCTAATGAAATGCATTTTATTTGATAATCATAGTAGTTTGAACTGTAATTAAATAAATTGTGATAGTCCTTTACATATTTTTTTAAAATCTAATAAAAAAGAATCAGCAGGATTGACAAATGAAATGAGTAATTTTTTATCCGCATATGCACATAGAAACTTCGATATACTATTAAAACATTCACCATATTACCAGTTGTATTGATAAATCATAAATGCACATTGATTAATTGCATAAATATATTAATGCGGACATATTATCAATTACATAGTCATATTCATTGATTTTGATTATACATGAACGTTGATCTGTTACAAAAGCGTATTCACGAGTTACAGAAAAATATTGATCAAATCAACGCATATATTCATCAATTACATTATCATATTCGCCGGTTCAATATTAATACTCATTAGCTTAATGATTAATTAATCAATATAAAAAGTAGATATTTTCCAAACTTTTATTTTTTCATATTTTGTTTCCTACTTAGTCGCACTTTTTATTCAATTTCGAAACCGTTAATTTAAAAATCAAGGTTATTTTAGAAACTAAATAAAAAATGAGATTAAAAAGAGGGCAAGTTTTTTTTGCGGTGTACAGGGCCGCACACCTCCTCCATCTTGTGGGCCATTTCCAGCATATAGAGCGCATGCAGGCTCGTAGTACCTTAGATTGTTAGACAACATTCTTATCCACCAGAAGATCACCTTATTAAACTAATTCATTTAAAAACCGAACAATGTTAAACTAACCAATACTATATTAATAAATTGGATAATTTTAAAATTATGATTAATAAAATTACATTATAGATGGAACACAATCTTTCAAGAGTATAACATCACCAACATTAACTATACCAGAAATCGATCCAGTGCTGCGCTGCAATTTGCTGCACGGCCCAAAACGACATCGTTTTGATTGTTTACTGACTATTCAATTGAAATTACATAATAAAACGACGTCGTTTTAAATTGAGAATCAGCAAATAAATAAAACGACGTCATTTTATGCCGCACAGCAAATTAATCACCGCACGGGATCCAAATCCAACCCTACACATTCACAACATTCAGAAACACCAAAAGCCAGGTATCAGATCTAAACTCTACTTGCCACAAACTTTCGAAGCCAAATCAAAATCACAAAACACACTAACCAAACAAGTCAACATGCCGTATCCTCCACACATTTCCCCGTTCAAACCCAGCCATCCAATTCCCGCTCGCCACCTCAGCATCTCAGGCCGCGAACCGACGAACCAACGTCGTCGTTTCGAGGACCTATAACTCTACAGCCTCCAGCTCCGCTCTCGTCACATGCAAGCAACCGCCTTCTTCCTCCGCATCCGATCTGCTCGGCGAAAATGCAGAGCGCAATCGTCGCCCTCACGCCGCCGAAGCGGCTGGCTCCGGCCCCAGGCTACAGCGCGAGGCATGGAGGAGGGTGCAGAGAGAGGATGTCGTCGGTTGGAGTCGGAGTGAGGAGTAGGGGAGTGTTGTGTGGATTTGAGTTGAGGAGTCGGAGATGTGGACCGGGGATGGTTGGGCGGCGGAAGTGGTGTGTGGTGGAGAGACGAGCGGTGACGGAGGCGGCGGGAGGGGCGGAGGAAGAGGGTAATGTGGCGCGGACTTTGCAGCTCGCTGTTATGTTCGGGATTTGGTATCTGCTCAACATTTACTTCAACATTTTCAATAAGCAGGTCTCGTTCTGTAGATATATATTTTTGTGACTATTTCTGTGGTTAAATTATGTGGATTTTGAATTTTTGCTCGGAGAGGAATGCTGCTGTTTCTTGTGATGCATTGTGCATATCAGTGGTGGAAAATTGTTGGATTCCAGTGAGAGTTGGTATTCTGATTGTATTTTTTTTGAATCTTGACAGGTTTTGAAGGTGTTCCCATTTCCATGTACTATAACTGCTTTCCAATTTGGATGCGGAACAGTGATTGTTTTGTTGATGTGGGCATTTAATCTTCACCCCAAGCCAAAATTCAGTCGTTCCCAGGTATGAATGTGCATCTGCTGACTGTTTTTGGACGTTCGTAACAACTGTCAAAATCTGGTGTGAATTTCAAGATGAATGATTATGCTTCTTTTTCTTTTCCTTTTTTCGGTTTCAGTTTAATGGTGTTCTAGCTTTGGCTGTGGTGCATACTATTGGGAACCTTCTGACCAACATTAGTTTGGGGAAAGTTTCAGTTTCGTTTACTCACACGATCAAAGCTTTGGAGCCCTTTTTCACCGTGGTTCTTTCTGCTTTGTTTCTGGGATATGTATGTCTTCAAATTTACTGCTTCAATGCTTCGTATAGTATTTGAAATGTAGAGGTATTTAATTGTTGTGGAAAACAAATTGGATAGACTGGTGTATAATTGCAATGTGGCAGCGTATTGTTCATTTGCCACATCAACAATATGGTGTGACTGCTTATTGCTCCCCACTACATAGGGTGGATGTGAAATATAATGATGAGTAATCGATATGATGTCATAGTACATAATACTCAAAAGTATATCCTAATAGTCATTTTACATGGTATCTTTGCAGCGACCCTCTTTGTGGGTAGTTTCTTCTCTTTTTCCAATTGTGGGTGGTGTAGCACTGGCATCTCTCACTGAGGCCTCTTTTAATTGGTAAGAAGCTAGTCAGCTAATTGAAGAAATGGCCATTTCTTGCTTATTATTGTTGTAGTTTTGTTCTTTTCCCGCTTATGAATTTGGATAAGCTTATCCCTATCTTAACAGGATTGGCTTCTGGAGTGCTATGGCTTCAAATGTGACCAACCAGTCACGAAACGTGTTTAGCAAAAAGTTAATGGGCGATAAAGAGGTGCGTGAACAATTCTTTTAAAATTTGAAATTCCTGAAAGCGCTCAACTTCAAATAGTGTTATTTATTGTCAGTATGTACCTGTAAAGTATGGTTATGATCTTATATTGAGCAATCTGTTTTTTGCAGGAATCTATGGACAATATCAACCTCTTCTCTGTGATAACAATCATCTCATTCATTTTGTTAGTCCCTGCGGCTATATGCATAGAGGGGATCAGGTTCACTCCTTCACACTTACAGTCTGCTGTAAGTTGACAATTAATCGTTATAAATGTCCCAAAGTTCTTTTGAAGCATTATTTAAATCATTATGCAACATTCATCATCCCTTCCTTCTAGGTAAGCAAAGGCATGAATATGAGAGAGCTATGCATGAGATCTTTATTGGCTGGCATTTGCTTCCATTCATACCAGCAGGTGAGAATCGATTGGCATGGGTCAACTTAGGATTCCAATTAAGATCTAACAGTAATTTTCTTTTTTCTGGGATGAATTTTTTATTGGTAAGGTTTTGAACATCCGTTTTCAGATCAGTGAAAAACTGAAAATACAAAAATATTACAACTTCATGCAAGGATTAAAGCTTAAGTAAATAAAGCAATAAATAAATATTATGCTCGCTCTTTTTTTTATAAGAGAAAATTATGAGTTTAAATAGGCAAAGCAAACATTATCAAAGGGAAGTTTGCTACTAAGGTCATTGATCGTATTTGATTCATTTAAGAAAATTGTCTGCAGGTTTCTTATATCATTCTGCAGATGGTCTCACCAGTTACTCATGCTGTGGGAAACTGTGTGAAAAGAGTGGTGGTCATCATCTCTTCTGTACTTTTCTTCCAAACGGCTGTTTCACCAATTAATTCCCTTGGTAATACATCACTAAAGAATTGGTGAATTCTATCTCTCATTTTTTTTCTGAGCAATTTGGTAACTGCCACAATAAACAGGGACTGGGATAGCACTTGCTGGAGTTTTTCTATATTCAAGGGCAAAGAGTTTAAAGTCCAAGCCAAAATCCGTATGTCTTCTCTCCTTTCTATTTACTCAGTGGTTTATACTAAAGTGCATAAACATCCATTGTCTGTTTTATAATCGATTAGAGTCCCTTTTCGTCGTCTTATATGTTCGAATATCACTCTCATGCATTGATATTCATCACAAATTCACATATTAACAAAAGTAAAATCCCTTAAATCACTATGAAACTAGATAACATCTCATTTATGAAGTTTTGCTCAGCATCTAACTGTCATATTAAGTGCCAAGTGATTACCACATTCAAATACTGGAAGACACTAAAAATATACTATGCCCTGATGCTTGAGCACAGATTGACTCCGAATATTGTGAGCTAGTTAGCCACCAAACTATTAAACACCAAAAGACGTAACTATGTTCCATTGGCCATCATCATCAAGAAATCCGTTATAATATGATAGTCACCTTTATCAATGTCATGAGCTCAATATTACTTTCCAAGTTCTCGAGCCTAGTTGTCATGTGATCCATCCAGGAGCACAGTGAGTTACTTCATGATCCCCCGCATGCAAATATGATCTGGGAAACTGTTGACAATACAGTTGTATATTGGCTATAGAATTTCTCGGTCTATTCTGACTCTCTAACCATTTCAACAGTGCCATTTATAACACAAGTCACATTCTATTTGACTTGATCATAGTGTCAGGAATTAAACTCAATTTGTTTTTGTGAGTTGTCGTGGGATTTTATCTTGTTATACACCATTAGATTCATTCACACAATAGTGAATTTTGTTAAAGCTGAAACCTTTTGACCCAAAAAATCTTATAGCTATGGATAGTAGTAATGTAGCAACCATGGCAGCGATTCAAAGCACAACTTAAACATAGGAGAAAATACTAAAAGACAATACTACGTTTAATTAGTCTATCTTTAGACTGATATCCATCAATATGTGTACAACAATGTTGGACTTGTGATATGTTGTGGGTTGTAGCCCTACTTCGACAAACTTCAAGTCACAACTAGTGAGTGTCGTCAAAAGAAGAAGACACACACCCTTACCTAAAAGTCCAGGACAATATAAGCTCTGAAACAGGCTTAGCACATTTAATCCTACAGTCATCCAGTTACCAAATCATGGTCAGACGATCAGATGTAGGTCATATCTGCCAGAGAATTCATATCCTTATCCTGATCGGCTCCTCCCATCAGTGTTGTGAGCTCTCTGATACTTTCAAAGTCCTCAAACCAAGTCTTTAAGTCATAGATCCCATCTGAATCACCAGCCTGCATCTTCATTTTGTTCCCACCATTTGTGAAACCTTCAAAAGGGTCGTTTTTTTGTCCAGTTGGCAGTTCGTAGGTGACAGCTTTGTCATAAAAACTCACATCGCCAATGCTGTAAGAGTCCAATGAACACAATGGGAATGACCATTTAGGATGTGACAAGCTTTTGCTGTCATCCTCGAAGAATGTCTCCCTTTTCTTCCCGTCCCCGTCAAAAGCTGCCGAATAAGCATTGCTGTCGATACTTGACAGGCAATAGCTGGCAGTATTGCAAAGAAGGTTGACATTGTTTGTGCTGTTTCTGTTTGTTGAACACTCTTTGTATGGCTTCACTCTAGGGAAGGAACTGTTGATGTCGTTCTGCGAGAATGACTCTTTTATCTCTTCATCACTTACGAAACCTCCAAAAGAAACTTTGTTCTGCTCACTTGTCAGACCCAGGATAGCATTTTTGTTGTAAATGTAAGTGTTGTCGAAATTTGTGATGTTTAACGAAGATGGTGGGCAAAAGCTTGTCATTGTGGGAGAAAGCATTTTCATTTTCCGTCCATCACCTACAAAGCCTCCAGAAGGAACATCTTCCTGATCGCTTGGTTGACTGTAGACAATAGTGTTGCCGGGGATATCAATATCACCAACATTCTCTCTGTTGAAAGAAGATGTTCTGGATAATCTTGTAGGGGGGAAGATTCTATCGAAGAATATCTCCTTTGAACTCCCATTAGCTTTAAAACCATCAGAAGGATTAAAGTTCGGGCTACTTGGCAGATTGTTGCAGAAATTGATATTACCAACATTGTAGCTGTTGAAGGAAGATGGTGGCGATGATCTTTTAGGGGGGAAGCTTCTGATACAATTCTGGAAGAAGGTTTCTCCAGAACTCCCAAAACCAGAAAAGTCCTCAGAAACGAGACTGCCCTGGCCGCTTAGCAGATTGCTAACAGTAAAGTTGTCACTGTTAGTTGATGAAGATGGTGATGGCCTTTCAGTTGTGGACAAATCTTTTATGTAGTTCTGTAGGAGCCCACTGTTCCGGTGCTTCCAAGCCATCGTTTTACGCTTGGCTTCTTGGCGCCTTTTGGTGGCATTCCAGTAATTTTTTACTGCGTTCTCTGTCCTCCCGGGAAGTCTTTTTGTAATCTCAGACCATTTAGTTCCCAACTCCTTGTGGGCTGCTATCAAAATCTGATCCTCCTCTGCCGACCATGCCTCTCTCTACATTTGTCATGTTATAAATACATAAACACAAACTTAATATAAAAAACGAATTAAGTCACGATTATGAACAAAATATATCTTTCAGTAATTCTGAAAATATCAAGATTGGTATTCAACAAGGTTATCTACAAGAGATGCAGGTTGTCTCCAAGCCAAAACCAAAACTCAAGCCATGAGAGAAGTGTTTCAATAGAAAACGAAATTAGGGTGATTTAACCAACTTGAAGATCTAAAAATTGAAGCAGAGGAAAACTATGAAAAATATAAAAATCTCAAGTCATTTTTCCAAAAACAAAATAAGACTGAAACATTTCAACACTTAGTGTCAACTAGAGCGTTAATTATAAACATTGGAGTTGCTAACATATAATTCAGACAAAAGGATTTAGTCCACAACTAATTGTAAGAGTATGGTCAATTGGACTGTTCAAAAGAAAAAGTTTTATGTTGAAACACGACACCAAGGAACATGATTTTCATTTGATACTTTTGGAATTATATGATGTGTTGTAAAAGAAACAAAAGACATTATAACTTAAATAAAAAATTCAAAATCATAAGAACGGAAAGCTATGCATTATCAGAAATATGTAGACTTTAAGAAAATTTCTTGTCTGTAAAATCAAATTTTATATTTAATGGAATAAATATAAAATTCCCTATACGCAATATCATTGAAAATAAAATAGAAGCAAACCTTAATGTCTGGCATCAACTGATTTAGCCACCTCTCCCTGCATTGCTTACCAACTCTCCCTTTCATATTTTTTGCAATTGATGACCATTGTGTTGTTCCAAGTTCATTTACTAATTCAGTCAGCTGACTGTAAAAAATTACTATAAGTTAAATCAAATTATTCGACTGAAGTAATGAAGTCAATTTATTACCAAATAAAAGGAATTACCGATCTTCTTCATGACTCCAGCGTCCCTTAACACCACTTGCTGAGACTTCACTCTTGATTCTAGTTGCTCGTTTGGTCAACTGAGCTTTCGTTGATTTCTCGTTATCGAAGGAACTGGAAGCAACCTTTGTCATTTCTTGATCTCTGTTATTGGTTGCTAAGTGACCAGTCACGCACAGCAATCCATCTGCAGCGTTGATTTGGTCTGTGATTTGCTGTTGGACTATCATGGATTGAATCGAGTCACTTCTGTCATGATCAATTGTTTCTTGCTACGTGACAGAGGCAGATAGTCATGGATTAGTTCAGCATTAAATCCACCTGGTTTGCACTTGACAATAAAAGTCTTACTGGTGATGGGGTGAGATTAAATTTTACCTTTGAGTGATTGTAGACCGGTTGTGCTTGATCAATGCAAATGTGCATGATACTATCTAATGGAAAAAGTCCCTCATTTTCCGGTTCCATCAGATCAGTAATGGATGACAGGAATGAAAAATCGCTTTCGCTGGAGTAATTATCTGGTGCCATCGAAGACAATCAAAGAGTAAGCGCAAGAGTGAAAAGAAAGGGGGAAAATGTGAGACCTTTGTAAAGTTTCATACTGGCTTGGTCATAACAACGGTTGCTATTTGTACTCAGTTGTGATAACTGTCAGCCGTTGATTTGGTGGAACAATCGAGCGACTGAAATCGAGAAAATGATCAGGCTTTCCCTTTGCTAAAAACGTGATCTAGGATTCGGATCATGATTAATACCTAGATGTTATGATTACATGTTTTGCAAATTTGTCTGCTACCTACGAAAGCACAAGTCATGTGAGACTACAAAAAATCACAGTTAAAAAATATAGGAGTCGTAACATGTTTACAACCTGTAAGAATTCTTTGTGTTCATTTGATTTCATCAGATATTGTACAAGAATTGAAACATGAGGGATGAATCACATGTATCGGCCTGCAAAGAAAAGCCAAAAGGCAAAGTAAATGCTAAATAGAATTTCAAAATTTTCACTTATGTAGGCTCATTATTACTTTTGCAACTAATCATTTATAAGTTTTTGTGAGTGAGAGAAACTCATGTATTTATTATGGTAATTATCCCGATTTTAAGATAATTAAATTATTATTATTTCCAGATATGTCCTTCCAAAGCAAAAATGTCATGCAATTTTCATGCTTTCTATCAGTAATTGATTAAAATTATTTCTTAACATTTTAGAAAATTGTGAAGATCAAACTTAGATGTTGGTTGGTGGCCTTGGAATATTTAGGAAGTTTTTGCCAATCAATAATTTAGAATTTTTTGGGAAAAGCCTTATATATGTTTCTACAAATAAAAATCATGATTGCCGGAATGATCCGTTACTAGATTTGTCACTTGAAGAAATATGAATTCCAATAACTTGTGCTTTATTGTAAAAGGAAGTTTCTCAGGTTACCTGAAACGAGTTTTGGTTAGTGGTTTCACAGGTTATGACATTCTGGTACTGTGCATATATTGCCTGTGAACAATTTGATGGCAGAATTGTTAATCTATCAGTAATCAGGAAATAATAAATACTCCATATGTCCTCATTTACTTGTCACTTAACTAAAATCTATTTGTTCACAATTAAAATTGTCACCTACCTTAAAAAATAAAAACTTTATTACTTCATCATTATAATTCATTAAGAAATCCTTCTACACCAGCAGTAATACATCTTATTTTACATTTACACAATTTTAAAAAAGTACATTAAATACATACATATTAAATTTAGTCAACAACTAGTATTAATCTCTTTAATCTACTCAATTTAACTTTAAACGACTACTATTAAAGGATGGAGGGAATAATTGACAATATCATAAGCTAAATAAAATACTACAATATTTTTTTTCACGCAAACAGAATTAATTATTTTTTTGCTGCATATGACAGTATTATATCGAGGTTGGGTAATGATTGGTTGGAGAGCAGGTGTGATAGCATAACTGTGGCATAGTCATTGGTGTTGATGAGAATCTGATGGTACGGGGATAATCACAACTGAACCTGTATAAGTTATCGTGTTCATTATACGGTTAAAACCGTTAACTGAACTCGGTTAACCGAAAATTTTAACCGCGGTTAACCAAATTCGGGTAACCGAGAAATTCGGTTCGGTTAACCAAAAAATTCAGTTCGGTTAACGTTTAAGGTTATTTGTATTTTCGATTAATCGAATAAAAATAAAAGTATTAATATTAAATATAAAAAAAAATATAAAATTAATATTAATATTAAATATTAAAATGAAATATAAAAATTATAAAATCATTAATATTAATAAAAATTAAATATAAAAAATATTCAATATAATATTAATATTAATTTAACCAAATTAATCAAATTTTTGGTTAATCGGTTAAATTAACCGAAATTAACCGAATTTTCGGTTAATGGTTAATACTTTTGACAGTCGGTTAACGGAATAAAAATCATTATCGTCTGATTTGCGTTGTCACCAATTTTGTCAACTTTAACTTCTAATCATAACCAGCTCCTGAGCACTGTATATTACTTGTGCAGATCTAAGTCTTGCTTGTTATAGCATTTTTGAGCTGCTGCTTTTTTCTCCGGCTACGCGACCTAATGGGGGCTCAGACGAAGTCTCCATATCTTAAGTGCAAGACTGTGGAGATACTAGTTGGGTGTACACAGGAGATTACAAGCTTGCTTCTAGATTTGTTGTTTGGAATGTCGATAGCATATTAGTTAGATTCATGTCTTTAACTGTAGAAAAAACAATCTCCATTCATTCACTTGTTGGGACCATTTTGGCATGTATTTAATCCCATTAGCATGTTGTTTTGAGTTTGAGAGCTTAAGCAGTTCCAAAGTGTTAGAGCCCGGGTTGTCCTTTTTAAAGGATGTAACACAGATGAATTTTCAGGAAGTCACTCATCCCGGTATTATTTTTATCGAGTTCTAGCATTATTCTCATCCAAACATACTTAACTACATAGTTTTAATGAGATCTGAAGCGTTAATGTAAAACATGAAGAAATGATGCAACTATTTTGTTCACATCAAATATTGTTTTTGTCCAAATACAGAGTTTTGATGAGATCTGATACATTGATGTTAAACATGAATAAATGATACAAGTACAAAGTATTTTGTTCACGTCAAGGAAAGATGACTGCATATTTCACATGATTGTTGGCATGAGAAAAAACATGGTGCCACAAGTAATCGGCAGAGGAGAGAACCAGGAACCAGCATAGCTCGCTGCACACAAGCTGTGACGTTTCTGAAAAGTCTGATCAAGCCTCCCAAGTTTTGTACTCACGATTTTTACAAACTGTATGTTTTGCAACTGCAATTTGATGAGAACTGTTGCGCGGGTCATGTAATGTGACTTAGCATTTTTGAAGAAAAGCGTAAAAAATCTCGTAGCAGATTTTATGATTCATTTTCTGTGTCTCTCTCTTTGAACTGTTTTATGACGTGAGTGAGGTTTGAAAGAAGAACCCAAAAACATAGGACGAGAGGTGGGACGACAAGTAGCCCAGAAAAGGAAAGGCAATGAAGGTTCAATCACCTTTAGAGAAATGGCAAATAATAAAAAATCAAGGGTGTGGGATAATTTGGTGGAAAGAAAAATTTGAGGGAAAGTGTATTCCCCATAGAATTCATCCTATTCTCTTTTTTGGTTAGATGTGAAAAATGGTATGAAAAAACTAAAACATTTTTTATTTTAAACAAATTTTCTTTCCTATTTTCCATCTAATTTTCCTACAAACTTTACTTCTCATTTTCTCACAAGTTTTTCTTCTTACTTTCCAACAAATTTTGCTTTCCCTCAAACTTTCCCTAAACCAAACACAGTCTAAGCGACTGTTTTCCATGAAAAGCAGACAGGAACTAACATGAAGAAAAGAAATCTGAAAATGTCTCAATGCAGGAGACGAGGCCTGTTAATGACGAGGAAACGACCTAAGAGATCTGATCAACAAGGAGACTCACCTTTAGCTGAAGTTCCAGCAGGAGTAATAAATGAAGAGGTGAAGGAAAAAACACATCTTCAAAAACAAAGGGCCTTCAACTGCTGCGCAAGGAAACCATTCCGATCCTCCAAACGGCTGTAGAAGCAAAGACAGGTGAGATTCAGAAAAAAAAAACCAGGAGGATACTACACCCTAATAAAGCTTACTTGATGATAGTACAGGATTGTAAATTGCTGCTGCTGCTGATTTATTTCAAACTGTATTTAACTAGACACATAAAAAGCAAATATAGCATTCGGATATAAGATAAATCAGCCAGCCATATATTACACAATCAGCGACCCATATAATACACTCTCCAGCAAGTAAATTCATAGCAAGTGAAGTTAACTCTACGCTATCCAGTGAACACCGAATACCAAATACCATTTTGGCACGTACTATTGAATACCAGTACACAGAGGAACCAAAGAATAGCAGAGATCAAATCTCAGAAAAAAAGTCCCTGAGCGCTTAAGGATGGGCTGAGTTTACTAAGTCTTAACAACCATTGCACCCATAACACTGCACCGTTTACTGGTTTGGGAAACTGCTGCGTATATTTGTCATTGAGGTGCCGATGCAATGGGCATGTGTATTATGTTTGACCAAAACCAGCAACGGCTGTCCTTCTTGCACGAGCTTCTGCCCTTTCAGGGCTTGGGAGGCCAGTTCTTTCTTCGTATTTCTTTTCCAAAGCCTGACGAAAATGCAACTCAAATATTCAGGAACCTCACTGGGGAAGTCTCAAAGCATGTGTAACAAACATCACATAGTTGAGAAAGTAAATGTTCTGCTATAAATTTCAGAAGACAATGAGACTAGGCATTCACATCTAGTAACGTTAGTGAAACTAGCGGTTATGATATGAATGGAAGAACAGCATAGTATCACATAGAAATGAAATTAAAAACAAGACGGCAAGTTAAGTCACAACTGGGTCATTACTCACTTGTAGATCCGGAAGAATGGATGCAAGGACTTCATCAGTCATTCTATCGAAAAATAGAATCCCCTGCAAGTCAAGCAAACCAATGTAACTAACTAAATAACAAAGTTCCTGTTACGTAAACAAAAAAAAAAGGCAATGAGTTCAGAGTCAGCTAGAAGCCCAATATCCACCCCTCATCTTTATATATTTCACATGCATCATTAGTAACTTTTACTATTAGATGTAAGGATGAAAGCATAGGTACGAACCTGCAAGTGATCAAACTCATGTTGAAAAACTCGCGCAGGGAAGCCTGATAGGTTCACTGAGAATTTCGCACCAGTAATGTCCCTTGCATCAATTTTGATAGATTCAGGTCTCTGTAAGAATCACACCATGCACTTATTATATATCACCATTCATGATAAAGAATTCCGCAAACCAAGCAAATACCTTCTTATTTATGACATCTAATCTAAGAGGCCATGAAATAAATTTCACGTAGTGAACTCTTCTAATTGAAAAACAGTTAATAAAAGAAACGATACCTTCACATCAGCATAAATTTCTGGAAAAGACAGGCAACCCTCTTCGAACAGCACCAATTTCTTCGACGATTTATACAGTTTTGGATTCACAAGAACAAACTCCTCACCTTCGCCCTTCACCCCTTCGGGATTAAAAACCATAAGCTGCACATTGACTCCCACCTGAGGCGCCGCAAGCCCCACACCGTCAGTTCTGTTCAAAAAGCAAGCAGTTCAGACTCCTGTAAGCACACCAACCATCACACCATTGCTCAATAACTCACTAAACCAAGACCCATCTCGACACCAATCCAATTCCAGAAACTCAAAGATTTTTACAATACAATCTAAAATTGAAAATAAAAACTCACTTGTACATAACATCAAACATCTCCTCCACCAATTTCTTCAAATTATCATCAAATGTGTCAATGCGCTTGTTCCGCGCTCTCAGTCTCGGATCAGGATACTCCACAATTCGCAGCGGCGATTCGAATTGCAGATCAGACTCTACACAATCACATCAAAATCCCAACACTTCAGAACTTCAAAACAACACAACGTCTGAACATCATCCCTCTCTCTTTTTTCTTTTTTTTTGCATTTAGAAAATTAAGAAACTCACGAGTAGCGACTTCTTCGTCCTTCGTCGACACTCCTCGTCTCGCCTGCGCGCGCAACGCCATCGGCTTTATCCGCAGCTGCTGATTAACGGACGACGCCAAACTGCCTGCGGGCGATACGCAGCCGAATCGAGTGAAATTCATTGGCGAGAAGAGACGAGATAAGGTCGACGCGTTGAGGAGGCTCGCGCTCGCCATGGCTTCGAGCTTCGGAAATCGATAGAGGCGAGAAGCACTGAAGCTCACTGCACCCCGTAGGCCAGGACAGAAAGTTTGTGCAAATTCTAGTAAAGTCCCCCAAGTTTAAGGCCCCTAGCTTATGAAACGATATCTAAACGCCGCCGTTTGGCTTTGAATCATCATTTTTCGACCGAGAGCGTGGTGGTGAACCAATGAATAATAGCCGCATCGATCCAGCTGCTGCGTAATGTTGTTCGAGCAATTTCAAGACGACGTCGTCTTTCCTGAATCTGCATTTTCCATAGGAAGCTATTTGTCGTCTTCATAAATAAGAAGAATAGAGATTTTGTATTCGATCTCCTCTTCTCCGGATCCTCTCTCTCGCTTTCGTCGCTCGATCGATCTCTTCCGGCGACTCTCAGGTATCTTTCCCGATCAGATTTCGATCCCGTCCACGTGCCCTGCCTTTGTGTGTGGTCTTGTAATTCATTTGTGCGATTACGAAGTACAGTTTTTGGTTGTCGCGACATAGATTTGGAGCGATGCGCTCCGATGCATTTTCTTATGTTCTTGAATTGCGATCTGCGTCTAGCCTCGTTTAAATTGGTGCCTGATCTGCGTTCATTTGTGGATTTGGCGATTTCGTTAGAAGGTTGATAATTTTGGGGTGAAGTCCGTTGATCTGTTGTTTTCTTGTGTTTTCTCCCATTTTGATGTTGATATGTTGTGATAATGCTGGTTTGGAATATTTGTAATCATTAATTTTTTTTAATGAGGACTTATTAATTTGGTAATTTTGTTTTATTTTAGGTTATTGTTTGGCGTAGTCAACAGTTTATATTGGTGTGATTTTTTGTGATCCTCTTTGTATATTACATAGATCGAGGTGGTGGTTATTCTAGCATTTTGGCTGTGTTCTTTTTCTAATGTTAATGTGGACTTAATTAGTTTGATAATTTTGTTTTCCATTAGGTTATATTTTGGCGGAGTTAACAGTTTATGTTAATGTGATTTTTCGTTGCACTTTATGTATGCTATGGATGGAGGTGGTGTTTATGTTTGCGTTTGGGCCGTTTTCTTTTTTGAATGATTAATGTTTATTAAGTAGTTAAATAGTTTGGTAATTTTTTTGCTAGGTTATTGTTTTGGCGGAGTTAACAGTTTACGCTAGTTTTTCATTAGGCTATTGTTTGGCGTAGTTAACAGTCTGCATTAATGTGATTTTTTGTTTTTTTTTGTGCATGCTACGGATTGGGGCGGTGATTACTCGTGCATATTTGCTGTATTCTTTTTTTAAATGGTTAATGTTTAACAAGGACTTAATTAGTTTGCTAATTTTGTTTTTGGTTGGTTATTGTTTGTGTTGTAAACAGCTTGCATTAGTGTGATTTTTGTGATGCTCTTTCATGTGTGGTATGGATTGAGGTGGTGATTTTTTTTTTTAACTTGGTACAGTGTTGACATAATCTGCTGTTCACTAGAGGGTGATAAAATGGGGCTGAGCTTCGGGAAGCTGTTCAGCAAGCTTTTTGCGAAGAAGGAGATGCGCATTTTGATGGTAGGTCTTGATGCTGCTGGTAAGACTACGATTTTGTATAAGCTCAAGCTTGGAGAGATTGTCACCACTATCCCTACCATAGGTAACCCACCAGCTCAGTTTGCTTGAGTTAACTATTTATGTTTCTTCTGCTTAATTTGTCCTGATAGTTAGGCATGATGTGCATTTGTAGATGATATCATTCTGTATTCATTTGGCTTGATCTGATAATGGGATGCCACTGGTACTCTGTCTGCTGATTTTACATGCTATGTTATCCACATGTTAATTAGTTTTTGGCAATGCATGTACCTATTGTTGATAGGGAAAGCTTTAGAGTTATTGGCAGGCATCCGTATTTTTTGTGGGATATTACTAACTTATTTTTCTATAGCTGTTTGTAGTTCAGATGTTTCAGTGTAATTGCATGAAATTATTTCTTGTAGGTTTCAATGTGGAGACTGTAGAATATAAGAACATTAGCTTCACCGTTTGGGATGTGGGGGGTCAAGACAAGGTAACCCTCATACATGTGTTGTTAATTGCATGCCATGCCATGCCATATTATATAGAGCCCTGGTTACTGAGCCCCCTTTCACTGGCAGTCCCATATAATGTCGAAGACACCTTAATGCACATAACTTCTAAAAATAATAATGATTTGTTTACTCATTATGCTTTCAAGCTATTGAGTACATTGTTTGCCTTTGCAAACAGATTCGTCCATTATGGAGGCATTACTTCCAGAACACTCAGGGTCTGATTTTTGTGGTGGATAGCAATGATAGAGACAGGGTTGTGGAGGCAAGGGATGAATTACACAGAATGTTGAATGAGGTACATCAGTTTACTGTTCTTTGTTGTTTGGTCATTTATTATGCAAGCCATTGCTTATGTTGCACGGAAGCGGGTATGGGGAAACGGCAAATTGTAATGTTGAAGGAAACGGGTACATTGTAGAAACAGCATATTTTCTTATAAAATATATTCATATTAATTTAAAAAATAGATTAATATCTGTAATTATGATAGAGATTTATAGTATATTAGATTAATATCATCATAATTACATAATATATTGATTAATAAAGAAAAGATAAAGATTTATTTGGAACAAATTGATTTGATCATTGGTAAAGTCACTTTTGAAATTTCTAAAAAAATATATTAAATTAACGGTTTCTTGGACATTTAGAGCGTTTCTCAGAAACGGCAGTACGCAATCATCAGCCTTTTCCGTGCAACAGTCATATATACTAGAAACGCTCAGGGAAAAGTATTAAAGATAGTTCATGGAGGCAGTTGATGTTAATATCCATGCTGTTAATACAAAGCTCTGAACAGTCATATATACTAGAAGAAAAATCAGGCCACTGTATGCTCTAAGATAAGGATGGTCTACCGTATAACTAATTTACATTCAGTTGAACTTGTGCACTGATGCCAAAAGAATTAGACTGCCGGGTTTTGGAAATTCAAATTTGTTTACGTGTTTGCAGGATGAGCTGAGAGATGCTGTGCTACTCGTATTTGCCAACAAACAAGATCTTCCTAATGCCATGAATGCTGCTGAAATAACCGACAAGCTTGGACTCCATTCGCTTCGCCAACGACACTGGTACTTGTTCCTTCTATTTCTGATAATATATGCCGGCCCGACCCACACTTGGTAACTTTTCCCTTTGCTGTGGTAGTATTTGAATGATTGTCCTTACAGTAATGCAGTTCTTTTATCATGTCAAAATGGCTACTTTTGTTGCTGGATTGGATTTTGAAAATAAAAACTGGTTCATGCTAGTTTCCTCGGCTTATTCAATGACAATGTGACTTTAAATCCCTGCCTCATTTCAGGTACATACAGAGCACATGTGCAACATCTGGAGAAGGATTGTATGAGGGCCTGGATTGGCTTTCTAACAACATTGCAAGCAAGGCAAGTACCCTAATTACCAACTGGCCTTAATGATGATCCGTTAGCTTAGCAGCATGATAATTGATTCAATAAATTGGTTCTTCTTTGATTAAAGTGCATTTTCATGTCAATGAGTATTCTAATTCTAATTCTAATTCCTTGCCTATTCTTTTCCACTGGCTTTATTGTCTTATATTCCTCTCTTTCCCGTGCAGGCATAAATCGATAAAAAGGGGAAATTTGCAGTGGGAGAGCTTTGCCTTTGAGTGTTTTGGAAGCTGCATCTTGTCATTGTATTTTGAGTCATTGAAATATTAGATCATTTTCTGCTGATCATACTTTTCATCTACTATGATACTTGTATTTTATGTAATGGAGCGTACTTCAGCTATTGACCTATTTTCCAGTACTCTTCTTCCAAACACCTTATTCTGGCAATTAGGTTTTCAACGTCCAGCTAATCAGATAAGAACACAAATCCTCTTATAAGATGAGTACTGGTTAGGGCTTTGCGACCGCCATTGTCAGGGAACGTCAGCCGCCATCACATTCTTCTATTGCTATAGTATAGAGAAGCCATTGTATGCCAGGCATTCAACAGCTGGAGTTGTTGTAGCTGCATCCATTGCTACATTCGCAGATTGGTACCCAAGGAAACGCAAGCTATGGTGAACACAAGAGTTGCTGCCGTAGCAGTCGATTGGCCGATTCAACTCTCTGTTAACTCATGTTGTAACTTGTTCTGTACTTCATATAAATTATAAACATTACCAGACTACCCGTTGTTTATCCATGCATGAAACTATGCTAAGGTTTTCATTGATGACAGCGTTCTCAAAACTGATGTCTCTACATCTTGGTCTTGCAGGCGGAGCTGGAAACCGCTTGGTTGGCGATATCGATGACCGTAACGCAAGTGGAGGTGGCCGAAACGCTGATACTGAACATGTTCAGAATCTTAACCTTGCCGGAAATCCTGGTCACTGTGGTGAACCCGATGGAGCGAGCAACGACCACATCGTTGTAGGTGTTGGGGTTTGAAACAAGGCGGTCTGCCAGCACCAGGAGCGTCACGTTCATCCTCTTGGTGTCATGCGCGCCGATCTTCCCCTGGGGGATCGGCACCTCCCCGACGAGCTCGTCTCTGTAGTAGATTAGGGCGGTGGTGTTTTTGTACTTCATTCCGACGACATTGGGGTTTTTGAGGTTGAGGTCGATGCGGATGGTGACGTTGAGGTCGACCCTGAGGCGTGGGAGGTCGAGAGCCGAGGATAAGCGGTCGAGGGCGATAGAGTTGGGGGTGATCTTGGGGTCTTTGGCTTTAAGGACGGTGAGGCTGAGGATGACGACGATGAGGATAATGGCCAGAACCACGCCCACTGTGATCAAGCATATCTTTTTTCTTCGAGCTGAAGCCGGGCTGGTGCTGCTGCTGGGGGTGGCGTTGTTTTCTCGAAGTAGCCTGTTGGTATCTTTGGAAGCAGCAGCAGCGCCAGATTCCACCTCCATGAATCAGGTCAAAACAAAACACCGAATTGAGATTTTGTCAACAAATTCTAAAATGGAAATGAGGAAAGGGGAATTAGGGTTTTGGAGGTAGAAAGGTTGCTGGATTTATAATCAGAATACAAATCGAAATAATTAAAGAGAGAGTTTGTAGTGTTGTAGCTTCCAGGGTTGGGTTGGGTTGGGTTCATAGGAAGTAGTAGAGGAGAGAGACCGCTTTCTGTTTGGCGTTCGCCTAAAAAAGCCTCGTGACTTTCAGCACCTAAGCTACTTTATTTTATTATCTCCTAGTCGCAGAAGTAAAAATGACAAATAAAACTGATAATTAAATTCGAGTAATATACAGTAAATACTGCCATGACTGGTCAAGTAGTAGTATGGTGTGTGACGAAAAGGGTCTCAGAAGTTCCATAAATGTGTTGGAGCCACAGGATAGAGGGATGGGCGTGGCTGCCACATCAGCGTTCTAGAACTTGATTTTCCTTGTCGTCAAAATTTAATGCTCCTTTCCAGAATCCCCATTGAATATGAATTTCCTTAAGCCGCAATTATTCAAATCTCCATTTATTCGACGCCCAAGAACATGCTCATTCTTGTTCTCAAATATATTTTAACTTAATAATCATTAAAAAATAACAAGTCAGAGAATCCGAAGAAAATTTGCCCAAGGCCCGCAAATCCTCAGAACCGGTCGGTAAACATTCAACATATGTCTCTAAGTTACTCTTTTAATCCTCTTTTACTTGCCGTTCTTTTTATAAATTTGAGTATAGTTTGTTATTTTTATATGAAATTTTAGGATAAATATAATAATAATAGATCTTAGTATATTCGTATCGAATTCTATTTCGATAATATATTTTTATTACAATTTTATAATGTGGATCCTGATCTGGTCATGCTAGGCTAAAAAAACAACAACAAAATAATATAGTTTTATATTTAATCAACCACTCTACGTGTTTTTTTATAATAATAAATTATATTATTTGAATTGTAACTGACACATGACAACATTTGATTTGTAATTGAAACTAAATTAGTTGGTTTTTAAGATAAAACCACCTTGTTAAAAATGGTTGTAAACTAGCACTGCAATACGAGATTTGCATCCTTATAATATTTATATTTTGAATTATCTGAGTTCAATATTTAATACACCGTATTTTAAGTGATACCTAAAAGAGGACATAGAGAGTAATGGTTACTAGTTAACTCTATTCATTTATGGAATTACATGAGTTTAGTAAAAATGTTTCATTAGTAAAATTATTATTTCAATTTTGTATTTGATTTACAAATCTTGCAAGTATAGTTGCATAATTCAATATAAGTTATCCACTATTATCTTCATTAAGCGATATTTCAGGATATTTTTTTTCTAAATCTTTATTTTTCCTTCATTTCATATTTATTGGTTTGTTTTTCATTCTACCTTTTTTAGGAAAATATAAAAATCACACGTGGTGAATTTTATTTTAAAATTATGAATTGTTTGACAAAATCGTAGTTACAAAAAAAAAATCTCACCTTTCCGACATAGTTATAAAAACCAGATCGAACAGATTGGTTCAATCAGCTGGGCTGCGAACCGAATAAGGGTTCATATGGTTCAATCATACTTACCGAATTGCTAGGTAAACTAGGTTGAGTCGGAACAAACCGGACGGTTTGATAAAAATTACTCAAACCGGACCATTTATTAGAAACCCAAACATTCACCTACACTAATTGTCTTAAGGATTCATATCTAGTGTAGTCATGCTAGTTTACAAAATAGTCATACTAGTTCACAGCGAAGCGAAAGTGTCACGACCCGAAAAATGTGGGTCGCGATGGCGTTTTGACTAGTCTCTTTTTAACATTTAGTCAAACCAGCCTTGACGAAGAAATTCAAAGTCAAAAGACTCAACATACAAGCTAAGTCAATTAGCATTTAAAATTTCAAACTATCAATAACAACTCAAGATCTTGTCCAAGTACATCAGAGCGACATCTAAAGAGGATGACAGAGAAAATGAAATTACATAACCACTGAATGGAAGGAATTGACTGAAGACTGGATGACACCGTACCGAAGAGCTCGCTCGTTGCTACCCAAACACCGTTGCTAATGAACAACTAATGATCTGAAAAGAGAATTTAAATATTGGGGGTGAGTCAAAAGACTCACACTATGAGTAAACAACTCGCTACGTATTTGGCGAGCCGAATGGGGGATTTCTTTTATTATAAGTTGATATCATATTTATAACGTGCGGCTCGCTCACCGTTCGTACTTTTATTGTGTACGTGAGGGTTTATTGATCTTCCTGTTAGCACATATATTTCTTATATCACATTAAATGTCATATCATGAGCCCCTTTTGGCTAGGCCCTTTTTGGCCAAATGCAAACGTGAATGCGTGACAGACATGAACTGCGACGTGAGACCGTTTCGGCTATGCCCGTTTCGGCTAGGCCCTTTTTGGCCAGGCAGTCGTCACTGCCGATCCGGATCATTAAATCATTTACAGAACGCGCTATCTTTTCGCGTAAACAGAACGTCGCAGTCATGATGCAGCGTGTATGCACATGAATGAATAAATGCTTAAGATAACAATTTTTTTACTTTTCCACATGAGTATATATTGTTCACATATTATACTCATTATTCTTATTTAATAGTCA